>CANYBF010914312.1:0-31614 GCA_948192965.1 Dalechampia spathulata | reverse complement strand
AAAATCACCTAATCTAAGTGATTTGTTGTGAGTTTATTTTGTTTTTCTAACCCTAATTGCTTAGATTAATCCAAAATTAGATTAAGAATAATCAATCACGTTTTGGCTGCCCAAAAACCCTAATTTTCGTAGGTCTAAAGTTTTGAAAACCCTAAAAATTGCCAACCCCCGTCAGAATGGAGTTCCAAAGCTTTTAAAATTTTTGTCCCGGAGATATACGCGATCGCGTATCTTATCATATGCTAAAACCTAAAACATACGCAATCGCGTATCCCAACATATGCGGCGTGTCACAAACATACGCGATCGAGTATGTTTGTACATATGCGGTGGGTCCAGAACATACGCGGCGTGTGACGCCCCAAAATGGGCCAGAATTGGCCCAGAACGGCCCGGAATGATCCGAAACAACCTGAAGTGGCCCAAGACCAACCCGAAATGGTCCAGAATCCTCCCGGACTCGATCCGAGTCAAGCCGGTCTAAAATTAGGGTGCGACAAGCTGCCACTACTGCTACTCCTGCTGCTCCCTCAAATTCTCTTTCTCAGCAGCTTACTATTATTATTGCTCGACTTAATCACTTAGATACATTTGAGCATCATTTCGACCACATCGACCAGCAACTTGGACATCTCTTGTAGCAGTCTGGACATCTCTCGCAGCAGTCTGGACATCTCTCGTAGCAGTTTGCTCTTATTGGTCAGCAGCTTTAGCAGCATGTTACTGATTTTCATGAGTTCCAGACCTCCACCTCCGAGACTCTACACTCCATCAGCATCATGATGGAGCTATTTATTATTCCTCCATCGAGTCCACCTCCTCCTCAGGATCCTCAGTGATTTATTGCTTTTGATGTTGTCAAATGGGGAGATGTTTTATGATTTTATAATTTTTAGGACTTGATGTTAGTGGAGTTGATGATTTTTAAGACTTGATTTTAGTGGATTTGATTATTGTTAGATTTTTATTTTTATGATTATTTTTGATATTTCGACGTTATTATTGTACTAAACATCTTTTTGATATTATATATGATGTTTGTTCAGTTTATTTGACCTTGTTGATTATGTTGTGTTATGATTATCCTTGATTCTATTAATTATGTTTATCTTTTTCTCCTTTCTTTGTGATTGTTTGATTTCATGGCATGTATTCTAAAACAAAGGGGGAGATTTCCAAAATTTTCAAATCCAAATTTTATTTAAATGAGTTTTTACAAATTGAACTTAAATTGATTGCCAACATCAAAAAGGAGGAGATTGTTAGACCCTAGGTTTTGATGTATGAGTCACGTGTGAGTCAATTTAAGTTATTTGAAAGTTTTTAATAGTATTTTTGTGCTGGTACGGGCGTACCTGTTTTGGTATGGGTGTACCAAATAGCTTGGTTAAGTGGTATGGTTATATGACTGACCGTACCTAGTCAGGACTGTTTTATTGAGCTTGGTACGAGTGTACCATTGGGTGATACGGGCGTACCGTTGCTCACAGGAAAATGGTTTGTCAGTAAATCTGTTTTGGTACGGGCGTACCATTGGGTGGTATGGTTGTACGTGAGCTCGTAGGAAAATTGGTTTGGTACGGGCGTACCAAGTGATGGTACGATCATACCATATTTTCCTCTTATTTTTCAACGGTAAAATTTAAATCCGTACAGGCGTACAATGACTGGTGCTACCATACGTGACTTTTAAGAAAGGTTTTAAAACACTTTCTAACGGTTATTTTGAGATAGAACTTTTATATCTTTCATTTCTAACGAATAGTTTTGTAGAGCCTTTATTCCTTTGAGCTGATATTATCAATTGCAAGTAAGTTAGCTTGTATTTTATGTATTAAGCTATTAAATACTTTCTTTCTATTGTATTCCCATTTGTAAAAGCTAGGGTTTACTTTAGTGGGTAGGTGTGTGATTAATACTGGGGGCATTAATTTGTATTTGAGAGCTTGTAAGGTTGATTTTGTAAAGGTTTGAGTGTGAGCCTTGAAAACACTAGGGTTTAGGATTCATTTGAGCAATTTGTGTTGTAAATTGATTGAGATTTAGTGGAACCCTAAGTCGAGACTTAAGAGAAGTGGACGTAGGCAAGAGTTTTAGCCAAACCACTATAAACCACACACGTGTTGCCTTACGCAAAGGGATTTTCAAGATGGGTAAGAAGGGTGAGATGGATTTGATGAGAGAGAAATTTGGCAAGAGAGAAGGGTGGGATGGGTTTGAGAGGAAGGTGGGAGGAGGGTGACCACCAATCACATCAAAAGACTTTCAAGTTCAAAACTTTCTATTCTTCTTTTTCCTACTGCATTAATTGTTATTCATAGTTATATTTCTTATATATATATACATATATACATATATACATATATGTATGTATAATGAAAGTTATTTATTTATTTTTCATTATATTTTAACTCATTGAATATTTAATCAATACATATGATATATTCTTTACTTTTAGATTTTAATATGATTAAAGAGATTTGAGTATTAAGATGCAAGTATGTAGAATATGAGAAGTTCTTAATATTAAAAACAAGTTTGAATTAATTATTTTGGATTTGATAATTATTGATAATAAAGTAACATGTAAAAAAATATAATGTAACTTATTCCATTTCATATAGTTTTTTAATGAAGAGTATTTTATTAATATTTGTTGATTGATGGTTGTTTATTTACCATAAAAAATATAAAAATTTAACAAAATTCAAGTTACCATCAATCATTATTAAATGAATTAAAAATGATATTCATTTCTTTATTATTGTATGAAAACTTGAATAAGATACATAGAAAATTAAGAAGGATGGATTTGAATTTATTAACCTCAATTTAGTTTAAACTCACATCAATTACAATAAAGTTTTAACATATATGTCTATAATTAAATTTTAAGATATTCAAATTTTAATATTATATATTTATTTTTAATTTAAATATTATTATATATATTATAAAAAAATAAAACATTTCATCTACAATCTCTGCGTAACAAAACTCATATACTAGTATTAAATAATTTTGGATCTTTCATACTCCTCTCATGATTGAATGACACGTGTCATTCAGGCCTCTTTACAATGATATTTTCTAATCTATATTTCAAAATTCTAATTCACAATTTAATCAACTTTTATTGGTTAATTTTAATTGTAATTATAAAAAAGAATTTTGAAGCCTAAATAACATAACACGTGAATTAAATAGATTATATTAAAATTGTAAAATTTATTATTTTAATTGAATAAATTAATTTAATTTAAATTATA
Organism: Dalechampia spathulata; assembly: GCA_948192965.1. Classification (NCBI taxonomy): domain Eukaryota; kingdom Viridiplantae; phylum Streptophyta; class Magnoliopsida; order Malpighiales; family Euphorbiaceae; genus Dalechampia; species Dalechampia spathulata. The sequence goes on along the minus strand of CANYBF010914312.1, from coordinate 28,345 downwards.
TTATTAAATTTAATTTAAAAAAAAATAAGTGTTAGAAGTATTAATTTAAGTAATAAGTTGTTGAGTGATAGAAAGTTGCTCAGTTGGAGGAATTGTCATTACATGCTTTCATTTTAGGGTTTAATGGACATGAAATTCGAGTCGTGGTTTTGGTTTTAAAAGTACATCAGACTTTGAAGCTGATTGATTACAATAGATTAAAAAATGATATTAGTGGAATTGAGATTGTTGTTCTTACACACTGTAAAATTAGAGCAAGATATGATCATACGCAGCCAACACAGAGGCTACATTTTCCCCATCGATTGTTTGCTTGCTTGCGTTGTAAGGGAAAAGAGGGGAGGTGGGGCCTGTGATTAGGTTAGTATAATACGTATGTTTTTGTGCTATTTTTCTGATGGCACTTTCAAAGGAAATGATCCTTGGGTCAAATCGTTTGAGATCTTGATCGGTCTCCCTTTGGAATCACGCTAACCTAATCACATGATCTATCTTATAATATTCCTCTTTTATCTTTTCAAATCTACTAATTATTCATTCATTTCTTTCTTATTTATTATTTAAATTAATTTTAAAGTCTAGTCTTTTATTTCTATAGACTTGATTCCAAACATAAATTTAATATATTTGATGAAATTTTAAAAAAAACTCATAAATCAAAATAAAAATAATACAGTCACAGACAAAGAAATTGTCGATTAGCAGAAGACATGTCCTTTGGTCAATAAGGGTGGCAATGGCACAGACCAAACACATATTTTATATATACATATACATAGGCGTTCAGTTCCTACATGAATTATTCGCAGACACAGTCTGTCTGTGTTTTTATTTATTATCCAGATTCAATAATTTATATATATATTTTTTGATATTTCCATGTAAAATATAATGATATTTATGCAATAAAATAAATCAGTAATACCGAAATTAATCATTCTCATTAGATTTTATTATTATTTAAAAAAATTCTGCTGGTTGCTTCGCTTGTACTTGTCTGGTTGCAGTCAAAGTTGAAAGAGAGAGAGAGAAGAAAGGCTTTTTGATTTGGTAGCAGCTTTCGGCGGTATTTTCCCTCTTCTGCTTATAGATTTATTATACATTCCTCTTCCTCCTACCACTATTCTATTTCTTTCTTGTTTTTTTTTTTTATATATTAATTTTACATTCAATTTTGGTTTTTTGTTTCTATACTTTATAATAACAATACCTACTTCTTTTCACAACAAGAGCAACTCCATTAATTTAAGCAACAAGGAAGATAAAAGGAAAGCCAAGGGAAAGGGAAAGGAACCAGCCAAGCTAGCTACCCATTCCAATTGCTATCTCCTCTTTTTTCTTTTTTCTTCCCTTTTTCTCTCTATTATTATACTACCTAAGCAAATCTTCCACTGGTATATATCCCTGACTAAAGTTGTTATCTTTACTACTGGTTTGTTACTTCTCTATTTCAAGTTCGCTTCTTTTTTCTTTTTTTGGCTTTGCCTTTGCTTAATTTGCTCTTTTAGATCTTTCCCTTTTCTGGGTTTGTTTCTGTTGATGGATCTTTGAACTGTTCTAACAGCACCAGATCAAGAGATTTTCTTCTGGGTTTGATTTATTTTTGTGTTTTTCCCCTTGTTGTGTGTGATTTTAATTTAATGTGCTCAGGATTCTTAATCTGTTTGTTTTTTTTTTTTGAATTTGAGACTTTATTGATTTTTAATTTTGAAGTTCATTATTGATTTATAATTTTGGATTGTGAATGATTGTGTAGGAGATTGTTTTGATGAAATTTCATACTGAATTTTCGGATTGAAACTGTCTATAGAAGATGTTAACTGTTTAGTTGATTAATCCAAAAACAGAACTTGTAAGTGGTGCTTTTTTAATGAGGAAGGAAATGAAGTAGCTTAGACTAAAAAGAAATGTGCCTCAACTAGGGTATATTTATTGTGGCATGAAGCGACAGATATATTTCTTAGCCTTCTGGGTGCTCATATGTGTATTTATTGTATATACGACATGTTTTCTGACCGGTGGTGTAACTTGGATTCACGAGAAATGCCATTTTAATTTTGAGCAGCACTGGTTTGTGTTGTCTAACTCAAGTGAGCATGAATTTGAAATGAAAAGAAGGAAACCTTCATATTTGCATTTATTTGAAGTCAGAATGCTCAATCCAATCCTAGCCATGTGGCTGAAAATTTTCCGTCATGTATGGTTGGTCTCGGCATTTGAGACGAATCTCTACTCTTTTTAAGTTATAATCTGCAAGAAAATTAAGCATTAAATGGTAATGGCTTAATGCTTGAAACGGAAAAAGATACTAACTCTGTTTGCTTTTGATTGCTTAACCTGTAGTTTTGCAAATATGTTACTGAATTGATGCTTGATGTTATTTTTGCATTTTGTTATCTTCCAATTTTGCAGTACCTTACCAGTTAGATGAGAATGTATGAGATATGTTTGTGAACATTTAGTTTTGTTAAACTATGTTTATTAAGTTTTGGGCATTTGCATTTCTTTCTAATCAAGATGCTTCTAACTTGTCATTTATTGAATAGGTTGAAAGCACTGTGTTCAGATTAAGCAAACAACATTATGAGTGACCTTTATAAAAGGGAAGTAAAGAATTCTTGGACAGCTGGTCGTGCCTGATAATTGCCCCTTCTATGCTGTCTTTTGTAGTGCATAATATGGGGTCACTCTGTAGTAAGCAGGGTCGTTACAATGAAACAGATGCTGAAGAGAATGCACAGGTCAATAGTGTTTCATGAAAGACTAGCTTCTTTTCTCTTGTTATCTGTAGTGATAAATGTTCCTGTTTTCTCTCTTTCTCATAAGCTTTAGGCTTCAAATTAATATTAATGCATGGCTTTCCAGGCTGCAGAAATTGAAAGGCGAATTGAACAAGAAACTAAGGCTGAAAAGCATATTCAAAAACTCCTACTTCTTGGTATGCTCAATGTTTGTACAAGTTTTAAGTGTTTGGCCTCTACAAATTACATGCTAAGCAAATTTTTTCCTGTAAATGGTTGAATAGGATGGCAACATGAGGCTTAATTCTTGAATGTTTGGTTCTTTTTATTTTATTTTATTTCTTGTCATACTATGCTTTCATTTTATCTTCCATTCTTCTCTCTTTCTTTGGTCGTTTTAACATGCTCTATTCACCCTTTCATTATCCAGGAGCTGGGGACTCGGGGAAGTCTACAATATTTAAGCAGGTAAACTATTGTTGGAGTCATGGACTTGTTTTGATGAGTGTTGCTTTCTTATATAGGTGTTGATGGATGCTTTCTTTGCAGATAAAACTTCTGTTTCAAAGTGGTTTTGATGAAGCAGAATTGAAGAGCTATATTTCTGTCATCCATGCCAATGTTTATCAGACAATAAAAGTATGCAATACTTGAAAGGGTGTGTTGGTTATTTCCCTTTTAGCATAATGTCATGAATATGTAGAGTCAGCCATGATGGCACATTTCAAGTGGTGAAAGTTTTGGACCACGTACTGAAAGTGCACCTGATTTCTTTGGTCAGATATTGCATGATGGGTCAAAGGAATTGGCTCAAAATGAAACAGATTCCTCGAAGTATGTCATTTCCAGTGAAAATAAGGTTTGGATTTACCATTTCAATGTCTATTACATTCTGGTCTGTAGAAAATAAAGGAACTCTGGAGAAATGTTGTGTCATCCTGTGTTCAAGAGCACTTGTCAGTAAAGTAGATACATTTTTCATTTTACATCAGGATGTTGGAGAGAAGTTTTCAGAAATTGGAGGCAGACTGAATTATCCATGTCTTACAAAAGAACTTGCAAAGGAGATTGAAACTTTATGGAAAGACACTGCAATTCAGGTAGCCTGTTGAATAAGTGTCCTGATTGTTTTACTTTTTGTCATTGTATGTTTTATTATTTAATATTAGAATCCGCTTTTCACTTACATTTTCTAAGCATTCTATTACTTCTCATTAATATTTGGTCGTTTGTTCTTCTAGGAAACTTATGCCCGGGGTAATGAGCTTCAAGTTCCAGATTGTGCTCATTATTTCATGGAAAATTTGCAAAGACTGTCTGATGCAAATTACGTTCCAACTAAGGTATTTATAGCTTGTGATTGACTGCTATCCATTCTCTGTTGGTATCACCAGCAATTGTTTGCTGCATGTAGAAATATTTATCATGTATCATCCATATCTCTATTGCATATGTCTTACATGCAGCTGAGCATGTTACTGCTACAGTTGCTATTGTTGTTAAATGTTTTTATTTTGTACTAATGTAAAACAGTGGAAATGTTGGGTTAGCTGGATTAAGAGAGAAGTTGCAATTTCTGGTATATACAGTCAATATTACTATGTGCAGATTAAGATTCCTACCTCATCAAATAAAATGATCAACTAAATCAATCATATGAACCTTGGTTGTTCAAATTGTATCATTTGCCAATCCTAATTTAACTTTTTTTTGATATTTATCCTAATTTAATTATAAAAAATGTTAATGAGTAGTGTTATCAGATGACCCATGAAAATTGATGGCATCTTTATGATTTGCATTGGCATTGTTATGGAGGGATGAAGTCTTGCAAAACATATTTGATATCAGCATTTCTTTATTGAAATTAAAGCATAAATATATAGAACTTTTAACTTGACAGCTAATTGTTAAAATTTCCCTCAAATATACATGTTTATGGTTCTTTTCAACAACTTGTTAGTGCATGTGATTTTGCAGGAAGATGTTCTTTATGCAAGAGTTCGTACAACAGGAGTTGTTGAGATTCAGTTCAGGTGAATTTCAAATTTCCTTTGAATTTGATGCATGTCTTTCCTTACTGTTTAGAATTATGACATCTGTTTTCAAAGCTCCTGAAACTTATGAGGTCAGCAATGTTTTGGTTGTAGAAATTCTATGGGTGAAGAAAGTGTCGGATTAAACTCTTAACAGTAATCCTAAATGGGGTTTTGCACAAAACTAATTGGTTTGTGCTAAGTACCAATCCACTCCACTTGTGAACCACTTAAAACTTCTCACATCTTTTTCATATGGGATTCTCCAATATTACATTGAAAATCAGTTAGCTTGCAATAATATGCTAATTTATGTTATGGGATTCTCCAATATCACATTGAAAATCAGTTAGCTTGCAATAATATGCTAATTTATGTTTTGGTTTGTTGCAAATTATTTGAAATTTTCTGTCATTGTTAAACTGTTGCGGAAGATGCCTTCTCCTTCTGATGAATTGCAGGATAACTACACATTATACTGTTTCACTCGTATATTTGGATCTTACTAACTTGTATTTGTGCAGAACAGGCCCCTTTACTTTCTAGGCTTGGTGTTTAATGTGATATTATACTGTAGAATTTGAAACTACTGTTCTTTTGTCAACTGTTATTGACTTTTTTTATCATGGAATTTCAAGATGTTATAGCAACTCTATGTTGGATTTTCCTCACAGCTTGTGGGAAGTCCTCTAGTATGCTCATTTTTACATCCGACATTATAAATGGCTATTTTTTTCACTAATTCAAATCGATTTCTTTATTCATGCATTATGGTTTTGTGTAGTTTAATCAGTGACCCATCTTGGTTCTAACCTTGACAGCCCCGTTGGGGAGAACAAGAAAAGTGGTGAAGTATATAGACTTTTCGATGTTGGTGGGCAGAGAAATGAGAGAAGAAAGTGGATACATCTATTTGAAGGTGTTACAGCTGTAATCTTTTGTGCTGCAATTAGCGAGTAAGATCACCACTTTTCAACCGTGGACATTGAACCTTGTTTTTTTCTGAGTAAAAATGACTATTCTTTCTCTGTTCACATTATTTTGCTTTCCAAGTTCTTACCTCAACATAGTTGGAGGCATCTTTAAGGACTTGTTAACATGGCCTTATTTTCTGTTGCAATGACTATCGTACTGCATGATTACTGCAAAAACGTACTGTTAAAAGGAAAACTGTTGAATGGTATAATTGCAATGTATTTGCTATCAAAGCGTGTTCCATTTGTCTGGTGGCCAGCACCAGTAGCTTAGGGCAGAAACACTTTCAAAGTTTATGCCAATTGCAGTGGAGTGGGGACAAGTCATTTACTGTTATTCTTTAGCATGCGAATTTACAACTTAAACGTCAGCATGTACATAGAATAGATAACGCTCTGAACTATAAATTGGTGTTTTAGGTATGACCAGACACTTTTTGAGGACGAGAACAAGAACCGAATGATAGAGACAAGGGAGCTTTTTGAGTGGGTCCTGAAACAGCCATGTTTCGAGGTTTTTGTTATGCCACTTTTCAATATCCAGCTTCTTTTGTATGGTGTTTATTATGATAAGCTTCTTAACATGGTTGAGATTCCATGCTAATTTAAATCTTCTTTATTCTCATATACAGAAAACATCTTTCATGTTGTTCCTCAACAAATTTGATCTATTTGAAAAGAAGGTTCTTAAAGTAAGAGCTAATATTTCACTACATTTCTGTTCAGTACTAGAAGATTACCGTTAGTTTGGATTGCTAATTTTTCTTCCCTATTGGATAGGTGCCACTGAACGTCTGTGAGTGGTTCAAGGATTACCAGCCAGTTTCAACCGGAAAACAGGAGATTGAGCATGCATATGAGTAAGTCTATATGGTGTTTGGCAGACTTCAATATTATTTTACGAGCATTTTTAAAACTCTATATTGTAGTACATAGGTGGAGCGATATGCTGATACTTAGTTCTAAGTGGCCAAGACCAGACCTTTTCATTCTGTGATTAGGAAAGCGAATCAAAAAATAGTTAGTGATCATAAATACCTTCCAAAGCTGTACTGCTTGACGGATTAGTTCTTCTATATGAATTGTCTTACTGATGTTTTTTGACTTCCTTTTCTTGATTCTTAATTCTAAAATAACCATTAATATTGGTCTCACTCTTCAGATTCGTCAAGAAAAAGTTTGAAGAGTTGTATTTCCAAAGCAGTACCCCTGATCGTGTGGATCGTGTATTTAAAATATATAGAACCACTGCCCTTGATCAGAAAGTTGTGAAGAAAACTTTCAAGCTTGTAGATGAGACGTTAAGGCGCAGAAACCTCTTCGAAGCTGGCTTATTGTGATTGGAGAAAAGGTATACTTGGAAAACCATGTTCATAGTTATGGTGAACTTGATATTTTGATTACTGAAAGAGAGTTATTGGAAGAATGAGACCTTCATCTGATGGCATTATAGTTTCTCAGGCTGAAAGTTTTGAAATTTTTGTTTTGAATGAAGAATGAACGTGAACACTGTTCTCCCATTATTTTCGTTGACTGGTGATTTGTCACGAGAAAAAGCAAACTTGCTCTCTTGTCTATTCTGTTTCTTCCTAAATTTGGGATTTAATTGAACAATGGAAGTAAAACTTGCGTTCTTTCTATCCCAACAAATAGTCATGGTCGTGGTCATCATTGCCTAAACCTGAATGTCAGAGATTGTTGCTCAAATCATAGCATCTGCGGACATGGCAGGAATAGTCATTCGCATTCCTTGAAGCCAAACCTGAGAGTGGAGTAAAGAAACAAAATCTAGAACTCCAAACAGAGGCAGATCTTGTTTATGTGATGCAGTTAGGGGTAGTTTAATCAAATTGAATTAAATTTGATGTTACTATTTTACTAGTTAAACATTTTAAACAGTACTCGTTGGATGCGTTTCAATGACAAAGGTTTGATCCTCACTCATCTATTTTTGTGAAATAAAAGAATCCTCGTAGGCTTCGGAACAATTGCTCGTTGGTTGGCTTCTATATATATATATATATACAATGATTTTCCGAATAAAATAATGTACGTAACGTGTATATAGTCCAAGTACATGTTCCGCAACGTCTACATTCATTAGCTGCCGTCCTTCATTCAAGTATCTGCTAGAAGACAACATATATGTCCAAATTACAATTCTAACACCCACGTCTTTGTCTTTTGCTGCCCCTTGCGTCCATCTTACGTTTTCTTTCGAACAACCTTCTACCCACAATTTATAACTTGTAAGCAGCCCTCGGTTCAGAAACTTCCTCTCTCTTTTCATTACAAGCTCTTATATACAATAACACATGTCCCATTTGCTCTTCATAAAAACACGTGGCAAATTTCTCTGTCTTATTAAAAGGAAAACAAATACAAGGAATTTTCTTAGGTTAAAGTAAAGAAATCGAAATTCCCTACGAAACGTCAAGTCGTCGAACAAGAATCAATCAACCTAGGAAACCTCCTCCGTAAAAACACGGCACGGCAGAATCTCAGAAACTTGAATACCAATGCAAGGGCATTTTCGTCATTACATAAAATTCGAAAGTTAAAATTCGCCAGACAACCGGAGAAACACAAAAGGCGGAAAAAGAACAGACAATAAAGTTGGATTCTTTTTTTTTTTTTCTCTTCCAAATAAATCACCCGAAAAGAAACAACTTTTGATTTCGGTCTGTTCATTTGGAACTTGTTTTTTGCCTACAAATTCACATTTCTGAATCTGTTCTTCTTACAGAAACCGAAGAATATTCTTTTACAAGGTCAGAATCTTACCCATAACACCTTTGAAACTGGCAAATATGATTATATTGACACACATCAACAAAAAGAAAGCCTTTTGCTGTTATTTATCTTGCATTTCTGTTTTGTAGCATCAGGTTTGCTATTTTTTATTGCTTTCTTATTGTTTTTTTTTTTCCAATTTGAAATGATCATCCTTTTTTTTTTAGCTCTTGATTGGTATGAAAAATGCTAGCTTTTGGTGTCATGCATTTGCTTATTGAGATGCATTCATATTGCTGGTGCTGGTAATTATGATATATTGCCGTCTTGTTGGTGATAAATAATTTAGGATATAATTGGAAGTGCTTGATTCAGAATCGTTTGTGCTTGAAATATATGGATTCTATGCAAATCTGTCAACAAAGCAAATGAAATATTTTGGTTTTTGCTATTGTATATTATACTACATGGTATATTAATGTTTTTATTGTTCTTATTATTCCATGCAGGTAGTTTTGCATTTTGTTGCCTCACATTGGTGGTTGTTGTTGTGGCTGTATAAGTTCTGAGCTTGTTGAATTTGGCATTGCCTTTGATACACAACAAGATAAACAGAATGATGCGAAACAATCGGCTATTTTTCATGAACCCAGATGATGGAGTTCCTCATATGTTACCTATAGAGCCCTGTCCATCTCAGAATTTTAAGGTTCCTGTATTGAATTCTTTTGTAGACAATTCATTGAATCAGTCTAGGTTCTTATACATTCCTGGTAGCATGGCTTTTCAAGAAGTTCTTAACTGTATGTCGAAGCTTGCTGGTGTTTTGCTTTTCTGGTTCACTAGTAAATCTAGTTCGAATTTGAGCCAGCAGATATCAGGCTACCAACAAGGACCAAGAGCTGGAAATAGTCAGTGTCCTACACAAGTTAAGAATGCTGCCTCAACTAGGTTGAATAATCTTATTGGGTTTAGATTTGGCTCAAGATCGCAAAGAAAATCTTCCACTCCTGTAATTTTTGATAAAATATCGAGTTTCATGATGAGAATCATCAGCAGAGAAGCTGAAAGACTTCAATTGTTGCCTGTCTTCTCATTAGCTACTGCCCTGGTACCACCATTTGACAGCTTGTGAGTCATTTGATATCAAGTGATTTGGTTAATTGCTGCCCACTTATATTTGTTTACCGCAACTTCCTTTTATCATTTTGTTTTCTTCTGTTCTGTTTATGGTTATCAGATCTTCAAAGGTGTTACCTGTTCCTTTGGAGGATGGTGAAGTACCAGTACATGGATCCATGGATCAAAGGCCTTGTGAAGTTGATAGCCTTGGATGTTCAAGTCTCTCATTTCCTGAACTGAATTGGAGAAGATATGCAGTTGAACCTAGAACTGGCATTGAGTTTCCTCTGATTTTGGACAATATGTTAGCTGCAGAGAACAAATCTAGGTTAACTTCAGAGGTAAAAACATTAAAAACTTCTTGTTGTGCCTTGTCACTATTAGTTCCTGCTTTGCTTGTAATTAGTTACAACTTCCACCTCAAGTACTCATAATTGACATGGTTTGCTCATATACGAGCTTGCTGGATACTTTTGGAATTAATACTTGAATAATTGGCTAGATATGCCAGTTAATCTATTTGAAAGCGGTTTGTTCAAGTTGTTGACTAGATAATAGGGGTATCAAGGTTTCTATTTGCATGGTGGATGATTCATCAGGATCCTCAGACATTGAGTTGTTGCCCATGAAGTAGATGTATGATACATAACTTCATTCTGTACTTTTATACTCCAAATTCAGTAATTTGCAAAGTAAATCTTACTTGAATCTTTTTATGTTGCTTTTGTTTTTGATAATTGATAAGCTCCTTGCACATCTTAATATGGAGCATTATTTATAAGACAAATCATCTCCCTGACTCCAGTTGCAGCTTATGTGTTTATGTTTGGAAGCATATATATACCCCATTTTGCCATTGCTCTGAATAACTTGTGCGTGCATTTTCAGGTTCTTGTTGGAACTGGATCCAGAACTATGAAAATAATCAAAATAAAATCTCTGAAGGTTTATGCCTTTGGTTTCTGTAAGTGGTCTTAAATGTCACTTCATGTTTTTCTTTAAACCCTGTATAGATTTACTTGCTCTTATCTTCTGTTTCTTACAGATGTTAATCCCAAGTCTATTTGTGAGAAATTGGGCCCAAAGTACGCATCTGTTCCAATAGGTGAACTAACCAAAAGCCGCCACTTTTACGATGACATTCTCAGGTATTTAAGCTTCTGTCTCAAGTCTATTTTTGCTAGTAAGCTGTTCATTGCTTGGCATGGAAGACGTAGCCTTGCTTGGAATATTAATGTGACTGTTCCTAACTGATGTCTGCAATGTTGTTAGCTTCTTATTGACATTCATATTCATCCACCTTCTTTCCTGTCCATTTAGTTAAAAATTTTGGAATCGATGATTTGCCCTTTCTGTCTTTAAATGTTTTGTGGGTTTTCTGCAGGGCGGATATTGGCATGACTGTCCGGCTTGTGATTAACTGCAATGGGATCAAAATAAATACTGTGAAGGAGTAAGTCACATTTTTGGCATGAAGTCTTGAATAGTCAGTAGATTTGGTCTCTGGTTTCAGCAATGGCTTAGAATGAGCTGGAACTTAATAGTGAAATGCAGAAAGGTTATGATTTGTAGAAGTAGCGTAGACTTAAGAACTGGACAATTTTTGCTACCATCTCATTTGCTTCAATGTTAATGGACTGCTTCATTAAAATAATTGTTTTCGCCCTTAATAAATAGCCTCTGAGCTTCAATAGATTTATTCCTTAGTGGAGCTGCTAATTAGCTCATTGATTCTGAAGTTACAGGTTATTAGTTGTGATGATCAATATTGAAAAGTAAGCATAGACACCTATTTATTTGCTTAGTTTAATGTGTTTGCAGTGCTTTCGAGAGATCTCTTCGAAACCGTTTACTGCAGGTAAATCATTCAACTTTTGAAATATAAATGTATGCTTTTTTCAGTTTCCACTTATTCTTGAAATAATCATAACAAATTGCTTATCCTCTATGCTTTGGTACTCTAGACAAATCCTGACACTGATTACAGTTGCCTGAGAACATTCAGCTCGTTCTTCACAAAAGATATCCCACTACGTGCGGTAAAATCTTTTACTGCCTCGTAGTTATCATTTTTGTAATCTCATAGGTTCTTCCAAGTTATTTTAACCTATGGGATTCATGCAGGGAACAACAGTTGATTTTAGGAGAACAGCTGAGGGGCAATTAATAACTGAAAGTAAGTTGCTTTTCATGGAAATTTCATTCATATTGTACGAGCTATAAATTTTTGCTTATCTACGCCCCATTGAGGTAGCTAAGCATTAATCGATAACCTCTAAGCTCACTTCTGTGAATTCATTCATGCAGTTGGAGGTAATAAGATTGGAGCAGTAGACAGCAAGGACTTGTGCAGTAAGTAAATTCGCATCATTTTTTGCTTGTGAGCTTGAGAATATAGAGAAGATTGCACATTTGTTTCTAGCACAGCAAGTTTAAATACAGAGGATATGAATTCTGACTGCTGTTTTCCCAATGGCAGGGGCTTTCTTCGACATGTATATTGGAGATATTCCAGTCTCGGAGCAGACAAAGGAAGAAATAGGCAAAAATGTAGCCAGTATGATGGGAAGGTGCTAAGCTGGCACATCAATTGCCCCAGTTTTAAAACGGGCAATTTGTTGCTGGTGCAATGTATTTTAGCCGGCAGTCCAGTGAGTTACTCGCAATGTTTTCAAGTGTTTGATCAATATTTGTACGACTATGTTACAAATAGGTATAGTGTATCGAAAAATTTGACGCCCCAAATTGGGGAGTCGGGGAAAGGAATGAGATTCTTTGTAGTAGTTTATCAGAGGGGAATTCCCATCTTAAAAGATTCCTCTAATGTATTGGCATGATAATACTTGAGAAATAAAAAGAGAATCAGTTAGAGCTATATTCTTATTTTCCGTTGGCGTGAAAGCTTTCTGCAAATCATAACCAGGAACACTGATACAATGAAGTCAGGTCTGGCCTTTCTGCCCCCCTTCACCCTTGTTCTGTATGAACTCATCTTCTGAAATGTTGGTTGTAATGAAAATGCCAGTGTATTGGGTTGGTACCATTACTTTCCAATTTTGGCTACACTCTGCCAATCTGTGCACGAGCTGCAATCAGACACACTGTTCTTTTAAGAAGCCTTGTAGGGAATGAATGAATGATACCTTCAGGTTTGCCGATTACAGTTCCCAAAAGCAAAATGATAAAAGAAATGATGAAACAATGCACTCATGAAATGGACTCGTATCCTGATTGATAACTGATCATTGAACTTGCTGACATCGACTTCAGATTTCCAACTACAATCACTCTATCATAATAAATCATCGACCAGAAGAAGTCACGGTAACGAACAGGGGATTTAACATTTAGAAAACAGAGAAAAAATCCAAAATTATTATTGATGATGCACGACTTGGTTATCCTTCATTTGGGTTGATGGGTACTCAGAAAAATACATTATTAATTAAACTAAAAAAATTTCAAGGAAAAAAAAGAAGAAGAAAAAGGCTGTTTGGAGTGGGCAAAGGCCACAAAAAGAAAAGCAAGTAAAAGAGGCAGAGGTGTCTTTCACGATCAAGTAAGAAGCAAAGCGATAATAGCGTACAACAGAAGACCATTAATCATTGGTTTTGGCACTAAATGAAACCCATTAGTTCTTTTCAGAGGATAATTCTAAAAACCATTCATTTAAAAAGGAAAGGTAATGTAAAAGCTGATGTGAGGTAGTGTGATGTGATTGACTATTGTGTGATTGTTGTTACCATTTAATTCTGCCAAGAAGCTCGCTGAACTTGGCAAACTTAGACTCCTCATCTCATCAACCATTCAATGAAATCATTGCTAAATAATTTTCCTCTTCATTTTAACACCCAAGAGAGAATAAATTATAAAATAGCCATTAAAATCATAGCCATTATTTTTTATTCTAAAAAAGAACACTCTAAAAACAGAAAAATCTCACATTTTCTATTTCTTGTTTCTAATTTAAAGTCGGCAACTTGAAGATAAATACAGGAAAAACATCCTTTCTCTCAGCAATTCAATTCCTTTCCTTTTCCTTTTTCCTTTTCCTGTTTTGAATTGGTCAATGACTACTCCGAAAGAACCTTCTTCGGCCGTTAAACTGGCATGGCTAGGTCTGTTTCAAGGACTATTGGTCTGTGTTAGTGGTCATATTAATTATAAGGACGCCCTTACAAAATCAATTATTTTCTTGGAAGCACAAAGATCAGGTAAACTCCCTCCAAATAACAGGTTACCCTGGAGAGGAGATTCTGCTCTTGATGATGGTAAACATGAAAATGTATGTGACCTCATTAAAACTTGTAATAATCCTTGGCTTGAACCGTGAAAAAGGAAGGTAACAAGTTTTGAAATTTGGGTGGATGCAGGTGGACCTTGTGGGAGGATATTATGATGCAGGAGATAATGTGAAATATGGACTTCCAATGGCATTTACAGTAACAACTTTATCATGGGGTGCTCTTTCTTATAAAAAAGAATTGCAAGCAGCTGGAGAGTATGACAATGTGCTTTCTGCCATCAAATGGGGCACCGATTATTTTCTAAAAGCCAGCAGTAGACGCAATCGTCTGTATGTCCAGGTATATATATACTTGATTGATCATATATATATAGCTGCTTGATGATTCTTGAGGGGATTTTGATCAAGTGGGTGTTCATGACTGAAGGTTGGAGATCCAGAACTTGATCATCAATGTTGGGTTAGACCAGAAAATATGAAAACACCAAGAACCGTGTTGAAGATTGATGACAATGATCCTGGAACTGAGATTGCAGCTGAAACTGCAGCTGCAATGGCTTCTTCTTCCATGGTTTTTAGACCTTTGAATCGCACATATGCTCGTCTTCTTCTCAACAAAGCCAAAATGGTCACATTCTTGCTTCCCTTTTTCCTTCTTTTCACCATTCTCTCTTCATTTATTCAATTAATTTGTGGTCATTTCTATCTTCAGCTGTATAAACTTGCCAAATCGCATAAAGGAACATTCGACGGAGAGTGCCCCTTCTACTGTTCCTTCTCTGGCTATCATGTAAACCTCTCTCTTTCCTGCAATTTATTTGAAAAATATCTTCCATTTTTTTCCGTAATTATGTTCTAGTTTATTATAAAATCCATGCAGGATGAGCTTATGTGGGCAGCAACATGGCTATACATGTCAAGCAAGAAGCCCTTGTACTTGAAATACGTTTCGGACGAAGCCATTAATGCTAATGTTGCGGAGTTTAGCTGGGATCTTAAATATGCTGGAGCTCAAGTGCTACTCGCTGAGGTTTGTTTCATCACAAAATATAACTTAACCAAGTCTTGATCGCAAGCTAATTGGGTTGCAGTTATCGGGAAAGGCTAATATTGCTACAAATTGCAGTTTTACTTTCAAGGACAGACGTGTCTAACCCCGCATAAAATGGGCGCTGACAGTTTTATATGTTCGAACCACCCTGAAAGCCCTTATCATCAAAATTATATCACTCCAGGTTTCTTCTTTCTCTTCCTCTTCCTCTATACAAAAATCATGCACAAGAAAACCTCAATACAATCCCCCGTTTGATTTCAGGCGGCCTCCTTCACTTGAGAGATGGAGCCAATAGTCAATATGTGACAGGAACTGCTCTACTGTTCTCCGCCTACAGTGATATTCTTAGGCAACACAATGAAAAGGTCACCTGTGGAGACAAGCAACTTGACCCCGACAGCCTATTCAGATTCGCACGTCAACAGGTATATAATTAAACCATTCTCAATACTCGTAACCAATTCCATATCTCAAACATATGTGAGTAGAGATTAACTAGACGATAGAATCATGAGAAAACTCGAATATGAAATAGTATACTAGTGCTGAAATGCGAAAGAAGTGCAGGAAAAGCAAGATCCAACTGACGAGAAATGATAACTCGGAGTTACCAATCCTTTGTTTTCTATAACTGGCAGATGGATTACTTGCTAGGAGACAACCCACAAAAAAGATCATACATGGTAGGGTTTGGACACAACCCACCAAAAGAACCACATCATAGAGGAGCATCGGTGCCCATGGCGCAAGCAAATCAAGATGTTAGCTGTCCGATGAGCTTCACGTACTGGCTGAACGAAGTTGGGCCAAACCCTAATGAGCTAACCGGGGCATTCGTGGGCGGACCTGACAAATCTGACAACTTCGTGGACAAAAGAACAGCTTCTTCGTACACAGAGCCATGCACTTACGTAAACTCTCTGGCAGTTGGTGTTCTTGCGAAGTTAGCTTCGCATCATTAGCATTCATATGTGGAGCTTCAAATTCTCTCGTCTTTGATAACGCTCCTCTTCCAAATTATCATTTTTTCATGGAGTTTCCATTTTTTCCCTGTAACTGCAGACCTTTTTATACAAGTTTTAATCCCAACATTTTTGACTTTTGTTCTACAAAATGGATTCCTGAGAATTTATTGTTCTTCTTTTCTTTTCATAGTTTTTTGATTTAAATAAATAATTAAATATATATATACTGGTTGAATATCCGAGGAATGATGGGAGTGAGGCGCGGTGCAATAAATAAAAGGAAGATAGGGATGGTTATGTGTCATAGAAACGTGGCAAGTGGGGTCAATAGGGATAAATGGATAAGGTTGAGACCAGTACTGGACCCCCGACCAGACCAGACCACACTAGACCAGGGCTTAAATAGTTTCGTGAGTTCCACGTCATATCATTAAATAAATAAATCCTCCGAACACATAACAGTATGATAAGGATGATCCTTCATTATTATTATTTTCATTAATACCCTCCATATAGTTTATTACCTATTTAATACCGCACAGCCTTCATACCAATACCTGTATTCAAATGAATATATAGGAATGTCCTTGAAGAGGAATATTCTAACACCCGGTGGATGAGGATAAGCCTATGCATATCTTTTTCTTCTCCCTTTCCCTCTTCATATAATATATTCATATAAAGATCCATTCTTCTTTTTTCTTGCAACTACCCGTATGTATGTATATATCAACCAAAAAAAAAAATCAAACTCCCATAATTAGCTCCATTTCCATTTCCATTTCGGTTTCTTTCTTTGTTTAAAGTTTCTTTAATCAACTACACATCTTCCAAACCTATTAAAGACACCATCTTTTCGATTCTTTCTTTGTTTCTTTCTCCTTCCTTGTTTTGATCTTTTTTCTTCTTGTTTGTACAATTTTCCCGAGGTTAAGAATTGTTGTTATGTCCACAGCTTTAGAGAGTAATAATAGTAGTAGAGAAATGAGAGATATCGAAACTAGAGGGATAGCCTGTGTGGCTACGGCGGGGATCTTCGAGTCTCCGACAGCACTAGGGAGGAGACCGGTGGCAGTGAACGGGGAGAAGGAGAATGGATGGAATAGCTTATTGGTGGAGGATTCTTCTTCCACGACGTCGTCCATTGGGAAGAACAGTGATCTATCATCTGATGGAGAGAATCGTGAAGAGGAAAACGAAGTGCAAAGTGCTTTTAAAGGGGCTCTTGATGCTATGGATTCTTTAGAAGAAGCTTTGCCTATGAGGTAAAGGTTTTTATTTTCTGTGGTCTGTTAATTTTATTCTAAGATAAGAAGCAATTAGAAGAAATGCTTGGAAAGTGGGCTTGTTCTTATGGTTCCAGCGCTAGATGGATCATATGCAACTTCAAATTAGATAAAAAAAACCTGTACTGCATTATGTGTTAATGAGTATATTGTTTTAAGAGATGAAACTGAAGGAATGATATACATTGATCATCTTTCGGGTATAGGAAATTGACTGTGGTAAGTGAATCTGATTGCAGGAGAGGGATATCAAAATTCTACAATGGTAAATCAAAGTCATTTACCAGTTTGGCAGAGGCTTGTTCGTCCTCTAGCATAAAAGAAATTGCAAAACCAGAGAATGCAAACACCAGAAGAAGTAGAAACCTGCTCGCCTTCAATCATGTCTGGGACAGGAATAGAAGTTTACCCCACAGAAGCAATGGAGGTGGGATATCCAAGAGACCAATTACTTTGAGCAAAAGTACATTGGCTCTTGCGGTTGCTATGAGCAGCTCTGAGAGCATTAGCAGTACCAGCGAGGAATCTTCTTCAAGTCCCATGTCAAAGTCTCCTCCGCATCTCCCACCACTCCACCCTCGATCCAGGACATACCATCATAATCTAGCATCGTTGCCGTCTCGGTGGCGGACGGCATGGCAGTCATTGTCAGTAGCTGATTTACAACAGTGCGCTGCTGCATCGGACAAAACTTATGTCTGACTCGAAATTTTGATGAACTCGTGTTCAATCAAATAGCAAGCTTTGTTATAATAGCTTTGTTTCAGTGTTAGGGAGGATTTTCCATCAGTCCTAACCAGTAGGCTTCCTGTTTTTTCTCGGTCAAAACCGTACTGGTCCTCTAGCCGGAATAGCATTCATTATATGGAAACACACCTCTACCCTCCACTTGTTTAAACCGAGAATGAAATTTATTAAACAATTATAACTCATAAATATAAAATACTAACATAAAGATTAACTAAAAATATAGAGTTGTATCTTCACTTGAACTGATAATTATATCCTTATTTGAGGGTTTGTGAGGATAGGGCTCGCAACAGAAAATGGAGTCCAGGGCCTTCTTTTGCCAGGCAATGAGCAGCCCAGCTACATACTCTCCTCTACCAAAAGCAAAATCACGGAAGAAACTGAAGGGGTGTTTGGGGAACTTTTCACTTTCCAATAGTTTGAAAGTATTTTGAACAATTAGTTATTTGATCCATGAAAGAGATAAATCGACCCAACTATCCTCTTAATATCTCATAAATTTTTTGAAACAATACCTTTTGTTTATCATTTTGAAGTAATACTTTGTTTTGTCAACAATACTCACGCCAGAATTGAGCTGCGTATCGGCCGTGACAAGGAAATTGTCGAAACTATAAAATGTCAAATAAAGCAAAGATTTTGGCTCTTCTTATAACCTAAACTGCATAAACAAACGGATGCCACCAAGGTAAGAATAAAATGCCGGATATAACAGAGGGATATGACAGGATATATTTCCAAAGGAACTTGTGACAAACATGCGTATGCAAACCAAAAAATTTTAAAAAAGAAGCAACCCAAAAAATAAAGCAGTTCAAGGGGCGCAAGTTAATCAATTAAATTGAACATCTTCATAAAATCATCCTTTTATCCTAAAAGAAATCCCAACATATCCTAACACGTCTACAATTCAGGGGTCAAGAATCTATCTATCTAGGAATTCGAGGTACATTATCATGAATAACGTAAGGACCAATTGGTGTGAATAATTGATATTTTATATACAAAGCACAAATTAGTGAAAGATGACCATGATACAACATATTTTCCATTAAAAATGCTAAACATGTACAAGGAAAGAATGGACTGTGTAGAAGTAGAAGCATCGATAGCCTATGTCCAATTGTGTGATGCTGGCTAGACCTACAAAATAATTTAGAGGGGAATGCCAATACCAGACCCCATGATAGCACTACGTATTCCACTACCGAATGTGCAGCTTAAGAACTATGAAGTCGATCTACTAATTTTTCAAATGGCATCGCCAAGGGTTTCTTCTACTTAGCAGCTAGGGGAAGTTGATTCTTTGCATTCCAAACTTAAGCAATCCCTTCAGAAAAAGCTGGACATAAAACGTTGAATCAGCAGTTCTTGCAGGATCATACCAAGACTATTTACTTATATGATGCAGTGCCAGAAACTGAGCAGAAGGGTATTCTGACATAAACTTTGGCAGTTCAATATTTGAAGGATCTATTGGAGGAATTGCCATGTCTATATCCTCTGTTGAGAACGGAATGCTGCAAAATGAAAGTAATTGTACAGGTTTATGGCTGAGATAAAATTAGTGGTTAATAAGAACAAAAATAGTTTAGTACAACGAATAACAACTGTGGATACAACTAAAAATCAAACAAAGGCAGCACAAAATTCAGAGCCCAATGCATGAAGTAGATTCTGGAAACATCAGTTGGACCAAGTCACAGAAAAGGCGCTTGATCAGAATTCTAGGGGAATAATCTCTTCCACGACGTACACTAAGTGAACCTAGAAACTAAGATATACATGAAACACCAAGTTTAACAAAATCAATTCCTTGAATTTCATTCTCAAAAAAAATACATATATTAGCTACTGCAATATACAAGAAGTTATATTTATCCAAAAACATTCAGTGGTCAAAAGAGAGAATCCATATAGCCAAACCCTAGAGGCTCTAATTGCATCTAGCACCTTCAGCATGCTCAATAACTCAGCCATGAAGACAAATTTGCGGAATAATGGGGATAGAGAAATTACCTCAGATCATCATCCAACAAGAAAGAATTGGATGTCAAATTCTGACTGTCTTTATTCAACATCTCCCTCATTTGGGCAACCACCTGTAGATGAACTTAATATAAGGAACTTGAAAAAAAATCATTCAATATTCAACACCAATGCAAATTCCAAAACTGCAACATGCCTCATTTGACACACTCTGAGTGCCATACTTGTCATCCCAATACATGGTACTGATACGATAGATCTGTCGAACAGTCAAAGCCTAGCCAAGGATGATAATAAAATATGATCAGATACAATGTCAACGTAAAATCCTAGAAGTTGTTGACAATAATATTTAAAAAGTGTAGTGGAGTGAGAAAGGCCATACAGGGCACAGATCCTGCATGATTTCTTCAAGTGACTTTTTTCTCTTTTGATGTATCACCTAAAAATTGAAACATGCATAAGCAATAAATATAGCTTATCTTTTGCAAAAAATTTAAAAAAAAAAAATTTATGGAAGTATGCCCCTTACCAGAAACCCAACAGCTTGTCGAATATAATTTAGCTCATGCCACGAGGTTCCTGCATACTGCATATTGTAACACTTCAGACATGCTAAAAAAAGACCATTCAACTTCTGGATGAAATAATTAACAAGGATGTACTAACCTCTTCAGTCACACCAACTATCCATTTCTCAAGTTCAGCTAGTCCAGATTTCACATATTCCCCATTTGAAAATGTGCAACATTCACGTCGCAGCAGAAGGCTAAGAAGAAAATATGAATTAGTAAGCAAAATATTTCCATAAGATGATGAATAAAAGACTTTTAAACTAGATGAGCACTTACCTGTTAAAAAGTGATATATTGATGAATGAGAAAACCTGAGTGTTGAGCTTACGGATGAAAAATGATGGTACCTAAACACAACTTAAGGTTAAAAAAAGAAATGGACAAATCATAACAATTAGATGTCCATGTGACAACCACATAAAGCTTAACAGTACTTTGGGCCGCAAGATTGGAGGATGCATGGAAGATTGAATTTTATAAACATATCTTTTACACATATTCTTAGGGTGCGAAGAATGAGTTGCTTGCTTAGTGTTTGGAGAAAGTTCTTTTTTTAACTCCCAATGTCAAGAAAGAAATAATCCTTGAAATAGGGCCATCTAGCATTCCTACCACTTAAGTTGAAAGATGAGTTTTATTGCAGTCATACAGGTACTATGATATATGATGGTGAGTATTAGATAATGAAAACACAACATAATTGGACAACGTGGCCAAAACAAAAAACGCTATATGGATGAATGAGAATACAACAATGAAATTATTCAAAATGAATGTCTTAAAGAAAAGGTAAAGTGACACTCATTAAGGATGGATTTAGAGTGAAAATTAAACGAGATGGTTTCAATACATATATTGTGGACCGGTTGATGCATTTATTAGAAAAGTAAACATGATTACTATGCATGAGAGGAGAAAAGAAAGAGGTAGATCTGGACCTAGTTAGAGATGAGTTATTCAGCCCAATAAGATATAATAAATCTAGAAAGAGTCATCCAAAACCATAGAAAAATTAAAACTTAAAATTCATACAACTGAAGCCAAACTAACTCAACTAACAGATTGCATACTGTTAGCTTATGAAAGAAGGCTTATTTAGGGAAAAAAAATGATTGAATAAAAATCAACAATAAATTTGTAAAAGCCCTTACATGATTTGCACGTAAACGATCCATGAGAGAATCCAGAAATTTGATGATGCTCTCCCACTGACTATTAGTTGCTTGTTGAGGAAAGCCACCAGGTGATCTAGATGATTTTCCAGCATGCCGTGAAGTTTTAGGTGCCTAGCAAACAAAATGATTGACACAATGGTTCAACTTTTTATTAACACATTGCCTAAATCTCAAAACAACAAAAAAGATGTTTAAAAACACATTCGTACAAAATTTTCTTATAAATTTCTAACAAGATATTTATATGCTAATTAAAAGAAAGATGATTAAAAATCCATTTGTATAAAATTTTCTTCTTAGCTTCTAACACACCTGAATGCATAAACCAAGAAGTGGTGATAACTCTTTCTTCATGTTGTCTCTAATCAATCCAAAAATCTTTTCCACACAAGCAGTTAATTGCTGTTTAAATAGTATAGCTGGATATCTAGCTTCAACATGCGACAGGCCATCCTCAATTCCACTATACTTGAAAGGAGATCTCAGACCCTGGAAAGTTGCAAATCAAGTTAGCAGAATTCAAGCATGTAACCAATTAACTAGTCCATGAAGTGCAAAATAAATTGAACCATTGGCTTCAATAGTTAAAATTCTAAACCTAAACCTAAACCTAAACCATGGTTAAACATACACCAATTAACCAATTATAACATATTGGTTTTCAGTTTTTCAATTTTAACTATAAAGTAAAAATCAAATATAATCATATGAAAATTTCTTATAACAATTGAATATTATTTTTAAAAATCTTATTTGAAAAATTCAGTATGATACAATTAACCATTGGAAATGAAAACCATAAACTATCTAAATTAAAATTTGCAAACATAAACTCA
This sequence comes from Dalechampia spathulata, assembly GCA_948192965.1. NCBI lineage: Eukaryota > Viridiplantae > Streptophyta > Magnoliopsida > Malpighiales > Euphorbiaceae > Dalechampia > Dalechampia spathulata. The sequence goes on along the minus strand of CANYBF010914312.1, from coordinate 5,863 downwards.
AATCATTAATTCAGTTAACCATTGGTTTCAGAAATTTTTATCATTTCAGGTCCATTTCTGGTTGAGTGATTCCACATCCTCACCCTTACAAGCAAGCTATGTTTAAAAAGGCATGCCCCAGGCGCAAGGCACACCAGGCTCTACCCTCTACGCCTTTCACTTCAAGGCAGGCAATATTACTCAGGCATGTGCCTTTGGGGCTCAGGTGCGCCTCATTGGAAGCTCAAGGCACGTGCCTAGGCACACCTAATACTTCTACCAAGCCCTATCAATATTTTGCAATTGAAAAATAGAGCTAAAACCGAAAAAAGCTGGCCCAATATTTGAATTAGGCTTGCATAATAACTTATTCCTTCTACAAAAAATGAGTAGTTTGCTATAGAAAGAAGAAAGGATAATAGGAGCTGCTCAACTACAAGGGAAAAAAGTCAAATCAATAAGCTATCTGTCTATAAAGAAAAAAAAATTTGACAAGCTGCTGATCTATAAAAAAAAGAAAATCAAATCCATAAGTTCCTATCTACAAGAGAAAAACAAAGTTAACTGATTGAAGGAAGAAAATAAGAGTGAAGATGAGGAGCTTTCTTTTGACATGGAAAATGATCATTAGTGATGATTATATAATTGATTATTGTGTTTTTTTATGTTTGTGATGCCTTTTGTTGACTTTTCTGTGTTGAATTGAACATTCAAGTTGTTATTATTTGGATTTAAGTATTGTGTTCAAGTATTTATTATGTTAGATAATGTCTGAAAGTGTTTTAATTTTATTTTTTTCCTTGTGCCTAACGTCGCACGCCTTCGTCTTGCACCTAGGTTCCAAGACCCTTGCGCCTAAGTGTGCCTAGAGCCTTTTTTAAACATAGCAAGCAAGTAATAGTGATGCACAACACCAAAATGAAGAAATTTGTACTCTGCCACGTTAAAATGACAAATAAATAACAAACATTTAAGGGAAATATATGACATATCAAACTCCAGTAGGTTAAAGGGGTACAAAATTACCCTCTCCATAAACATAATATAAAAGTAAATTAATAAAAAAGAATCTTATTTCAATATAGATACCAATTTTTACCTAGATTACATATATATACATATACATAAATACATACACATATATATGAATTTCATTTCAAATCAAATTAAGTAATGTTATAATTATATTAAATTAAATTAATATAATACTATTAATTAATTGCAAAAACAGTTATCAATTGAAATAATTAGTAATTTGCTAATAGGTTAACTAAGCCTATTAAGCGGTGTATTGATATTGTTATGAATTTAAAGTATAATAAAATAACTAATAATAATAATAATAATTACTAATATGAATTACATTATTAATGATTAATAATTATTAATAATATGTTATTTTAAATTAAAGAACTTAAATTGTGACTAACAAGAAGTCAAATAAGTAATAATATTGTGCAACACTAGTATAAAAATTTTAGTGATACTAAGATCAGGAATTGCATTTGAGAAATCGAAAGAACTCACATGAACAACCCTTCCTTGTAACCCAGGAGTAGCAGAAGCAGCACTCAAAAAGCCATTTGAACGTAAATTCCTTTGCAAGAGACATAAAAGTGCTGAGGCATTTGACAGCCAATATGGCAAGGTAACATTTTCATCTCCGACCTGAAAAGTTGTAATGAAATGTAAAATATAGCTGTGATTATCAAACTTTTTGTATTCCAATGGTTATTCCCTCAAACTTTTTGTATTCCAGACCTGCATATTATTCTCCAAATGATAATATCACAAGTTTAAGTTTAACAATTCAAATTTTTGGGTAGGATCATTTTTACAAGGTTGGGATTTGAAAGAAATTGGAACTCCATGTTTTTTTTTTCAAACTATACATCATATTAAAAATTGAGAAGGGACTGAAGTTCAACCAGGAAGGGATAGGAAAGTATGACTCAACCGCAAGTCAAATATTGGATCAAATATCATCACTCGGACTATTATTCTTGTTTTCTATCTAAACCAGTTACTTGAAGATTAAAGTTACTTGAAGATTAAAGGGCCCAAATTACCTTCAGAACTTCATTGATTCCCTCAATTATATAGTCAAAAATAACTGTGCGCTCAGATTCAAAAGCATGCCAGTGAAGAAGACATCTGTATATGATACAAGCCGCCAGTGGTTTACCCTCGATGAATCCAATTTCTTCCTTTATACACCTTGATAGGAATTCATAATTCTCCTGTGTCAAATGCCAAATTTTTTAAATAAAAATCACAAAAAGATTACTGACACTGTCTATTCATCACTATCATGATCTTATAATAGATGAAACCTGGTGCCTTTCAGCTGTTAACTTTGGTCGACGTGATTCTGACAGACCATGCGACATAGGTATGAGTTTTGAAGGTGTGGGGGAATCCTGCACCACAAACAATATCAATGGTATCATTCCATAGCTGTCAGCCAAAGTTAATAAGTAACTCATAGAAACTGCATCTTACAAATACAGGCTTCCGGTCACTTTGTGCAAGAGCAAGCATGCCAGAGTATTTCTGTTCATCCAACAATAATATTAGTATACAAAACATGAACAAGTCAAGAACTCACAATATCCATGATTAAGCTTAAAAGAGGAAAAAAAAAACATTTCAATCATCCTAAGATTGAGCATTCAGCCACCAAGTAATGCAAGCAAACACTGTGTAATGTTCCACATCCTAAAGCTTATACATGAATGAAGGACACAATTATGCAACTGCTTACTTCAGAAAATGCCTTAACCATGTTTGAACGGTTGCTCTTAGGAGACGAACTCAATGCTTTTTGTCGAAGAACATGATTCTCATCTTCCAGATGTGAGAGTTTCCCCTCAAGACTACAAAGTGAGAGAGAACATATATCAAAACAAATGAAATAAAATCCTAGAACCATATGAGAAGCTAGGAGACAATAACCATAATGAGCAATTTTCCATTCATACAATAAACAATAGTATGTTTGACTAATGTACAATATCACATGGCTTTATATGAATTTTACATGAAACCTAAGTCAAAATGCAGCACTGAAGTCGATGCTGTAGCAGTAACATAATCAACAAGCCAGCCAGTTAAAGAACACTCTCAATTTATGATACCTTTGCACACTCAGTTGCAGCTGAGAACACTTCTCTTCAGTTTTCCTTAACTTTTCAATAGTCTCATTAGTATCCTTCTGAGCCTTGAGAAGCTCAAGCTCCAGATTGGAGTTCTTCTTTTCCAATGAATCCAAAGACCCCTAACAAAGGAAGAAAGAAATCTCTCATGGGAAGAAAGAGCTAAATAGTAGGCTACATGGCAAAGATAAGAACTTCAGAGTCAGGGAGAACGGCTGTTCAAAATTCAGTTCATTAAAGAAGGTATTATATTTGTATTCAGATCCAGACGCAACTATAGTTTTTCTAAACAATAATACCTAGAAACTTAAGCGTGCAATCCTGGTGTGCTGCATACCCATCATCACAAAATTCATCACGTATGTTTGTATGGAAGGAATGATGAGTTGGAAGAAGTACACTTTGAACTTCACTAGACAAAATACCTTCTGTCCAATTAATGTATCATATCTATCCCATTCACTGGCTCACATATGAGCCAAGCCATAACTTCATTCAAATTTAATCACCTGATAAAGATCTAAGTCGGATATTTTTCTGGAGTTTTTCCAAACTTCCTTATCAAGTTAATAACTATACTGTTCATTCATTATTTTTATAAGAAGCTATATCTTAAGGTGTACGTTTTAACTAACATAAGCAAATGCATAGAGAAGCTTAGGCAACTAAGAGTAGTATTCCACAATACCAAAACCATGTCCACACACTTAAGCATGCAACTCTACCATTTAACTGTGTTACCTTGAGAATAGCGTTTTCTTTTCTCAATTCAGCCATCGCAATCAGTTCTCTCTCCAAAGCTGATTTTTCCTTCATCGTCAAATCCAGTTGATTCAGCAACACTGCATTTTTGTTACATTCATTAATTGTAGCCAACTTGGCTGCATCTAGCTCAAGACTCAAAGATTCCAATGTTTTCTGAAGCTTGGAAATTTCAGTTGACTTCGCCTCCTCATAAGAAATCTGAAGGCACAAGAGTCCAAACAAGAGAATAAAAAGGGTGAAGGAAATCTAATTAACATGAAGTAAATTAAACCTGAGACAAAAATGAATGCAAGCTACAGCTTACACAATTTAAATTCTTTCAAATGGAAATTTGTAAATCAGAAAACCAAACAAAATATAACACAAAACAAATACCCGCAATCTTTTTTCTAAATTTAATCTCCATGACAGATCTTCCAACTGCTTCTCAAGTTTATTCTTAGCTAAACGCAAGGAACCAGCTTCATTAGCCTCCTGTAAAATATAAATACATAAAAATATGGTGGTGTCATTAACCACGATTAGACAGGAATTTCAACAAAATTTGACTAGTAAAGTAAAGTATCAATCCTCCCACTTTTTTAAGCCTTCGCAATTCTCTTTTTGCCATCTTTTGTCTCCAACGACATTGTATCGCAACAATTGAAGCTCGACGATGTTGAATGGCTATGCGGAACTTGCACATTCTCCACCAAGCCTAAAAAATTAAAATATTAAAGCAGGATCTAAGACTATTAAACTGTATTTGAAAAGAATGAACTTCTGCTCCAGCAAGGAATACACATATCAATGCATCTCATAAGTACCCATAACCTGGTAGTACCAAAACATATATGAATGTAGCTCCGCTTTCTATAGATTTACCTGAATTGTAGTGGCGGCTCTATGCCTTATTACATTTAATAATCTTTGACGAGTCAAGAAACCACGGATATTTGCCTGCATAACTAATGCTGCTGACAACAATTTGGAATAAGCAAGCCTTAATGACCACTGGCGAACATATTTTTGTATTGAAACAGCAGCTGCTGTCTCCCGTTTTTCAGTATACATCTTTCGACAAAGGCATCCTGCAAACATAATTTCTACTAAGTGCAACACCAAAACAATTGACGGATAAAAACAAAACAAAACGCTCTTCCAGCAAAGAAACAAACAGCACTTGAATGATAGAAGGCAAACAATAATCCAATGCCAAAAAAGTACTAAAGTATGGGATCCAGAAGCTGGTGAAATGCATCATTAAACATAAAACCGGTTAACATCATGGACAATGCCTATCAGCCAAAAAAGTTTAAATTATGGTAACTTGTTCAGCATTATGAGACTGTTAATGATCAGTAAAACAATTACTGAAACATATTTTCAAGCATTTGCATGAATAACAAGAGAGTTGTTTCTCAAAGATTTGGAAAGAAAACAAGAATTTGAAAAACAATATGCTAATATATAAAATTAGAACAACAATTCAATAGAAATTAGTGTAGTTGGTGCCAGTATCAAGAACAGAACCTCTACAATATGATTGGATTGCAATAGCAGCAGCCCTTGTTGAGATAAAGCTCTTCTGAGCATTATATGTTCGCAACCGATGTTGAATGCGCTTTGCAGCATTGTCCAGAACCTCTGCTCGCCGTGAGTCTAAAACCCCAATCTGACCAGCCCTGAGAAACACTTTTGTTCTACCCAGCTGTGCAAAAAAGTTCAAAAGACAAAAAAATTAAGTATCAACAATGGCAACTTAAATCAATGAAAATGCTAGATAGCAGGGATGTTGCAGATGCTTGCAGCTGCAAGTATGCAGCAGCTTGGTAAGTCAAACATAGGCATCCTTTAGCAAGTTATGAGGAGTGGTAGTTGAAAATAGGCAACAGATGGGTTTAGAATAGATTGACAGTTTATTTATTTCTCTTGTACAAAATCACCTATGTTGTATACTAGAATGATGAAACGGAGTTGATAAA
>CANYBF010913858.1:0-10879 GCA_948192965.1 Dalechampia spathulata | reverse complement strand
TGGAAAACCTAAGTTTTATTTCCTAGTTTTCAAAGTTAATTCAATTGGATTAATAGAAACAAACTAGGTGGCGACTCCACACTCTGCTTTCTCAAAAGGTAAAACCTGAAAAGCCGGAAACGGAACCAAAGCTCACAGTAGTAGTAGTGGTGGTAGTAGTAGTGGTGGTAGTAGTAGTGGTGGTAGTACTAGTAGTGGTAGTAGTAGTAGTAGTAGTAGGAGGAGGAGGAGGAGTAAGCAAGAATTGAAGAGTGTTATTACTTTCTTTTGTTCCTTATATTGTTGAGTTATTTCTTGTGGTTTTTATGGGAAAAAAACATTGTTTGTGGTATGATGATTTGAGTTATTGATTATGCAAAGTTGATTTTGAATTTGTTAGTGAATGGTTATAAAGAAACTGAATTGATCTTCTTGGTTATTATGGAAGGTGCAAGCTGGAGATATGTTGTAAATGATGATTTGTTTTTGATGGATGATTGAACTTTCAATTATGTTAAATTGATGTTTGAGTCAGTTTCAGAAGTTTTATGATGATGTTTTTGGGTATGGTAATGGATTAGGATTATTGGGGAATCATTTAGGGGTGTTTTGGAGTGAGTTTCTGCTGCAATTCGAGCCTAGTATCATGATCATGACTTGGAGTCATGATCGTGACATTTTTCCAGTAGGTTTTGCATGGTTTCCACTTATTGTCATGATCATGACATTGAAAGTCATGAACGTGACAGCAACTAGTTTTAGCTTCAATTTATGATCGTCCAAATAACTTTTGGAGGCATTATTGGATGAGTTTTGGGGCGTGTAATATATCATTAGAAAGCTCCTTGAGTCTATTTTTTAATGGTTTATAAAATATTTAATTTAAAGGTCATTTTCTTAGGTAAAAGTCTTACATAATAAACAAAGGTCTTAGAAGGCAAAATGTTTTATGTTAAAAAGTGGTTAAAAAGGGATAGAATTCCACCTATAACTTGGTATATATTGAAATCTTTTTATGTTGCTAATTTTATCCTTAAATTATATGTTCATTATATAAGTATATATATATATCTATTTGTATATATTTAAGTAGGGTATTAGTTGAACAATCTAACGATTCCTTTAAGATTGCTTAATTATGTTAAGTCATAGACTTACCTGTAAGGTGATTGGAAAGAAACCAATATGTTATGAATCTTTGTATGAATTGTTTCTTTTATTAAGTATGGATACTTTGTAATGTTATAGGTGGTATGAAGGAAGATTTACAAGTATCATCAAGGAATTTGGATAAAGGAAAGTCCATTGCAGGTTTGTGCTTTTCACCTCTTGACTTATTAAAGGTCTTGACTGCTTGTGATAGCAAAGCAATGAGTTTATATTATGAATGGTATTATATGATCATTGTTGCATACGAGCATTAAAGCATACACCATGAATCATCTATACATAAAGACATATTCATGACATTACAAAAAAGTTATAAGGTGGATAAAAGAGAGAAAAACATATGTTACAAAAAAAGAAACATACTGGCTCATACAGTTATTAATGGATTCCTTAAAGGAATTATATAGTTACAATGGCTCTTCCTAAGGAGATGAGGTTCACATAACCCTACAGTGATATGATATTGGCCTCCTTTGAGAGTTGAGTACCAGTACCTAGAGGGACCCAGTACGAAAAGGAATTGCATGTAATATTTTAAAATGAGATAAAAGATATAAAGAATCAGAGGGAGAGTGCACAACATGATTGCATTCTCAAAAGTATACATTATCATCCGCACATAGTGGAAACATAAGGATTAATGATGATGATGTATGATATGAATATGTATACCTACATATATATGATGACCCTCTTATATGATAACTGATGAAAGAAAAGTTACTAAGGACTGCTTAGGGTATATATTCTTATACTATTATATCAAGTGTTCAACAATGATATAATAGGTTTTATGCTATGTTTTATGAATCTTATATGTATATTGATATGGTATTATCATTATTGAATATCAAAATGTCATGTACACGTTATTATAGCACCACTAAGTTTTATACTCAACGTTTGTCATTTGATGAATGTAGGACCTAGTTCAATCAGGGAGCGACAAGAGTAACTAATCTACAGTTAGTAAAGGTTAAGACTTTTGTAAAGCCCAATCCTTGATGCAATCTAGACTTTTATTATCATATCTTTAAGCTACGTAACATGCTCCTATAGTATGATTACTAATTCTCTAGTTAAGAAAATCAATAATCATCCTACAAAGGATTCCATACATTGTGATTAAATGAAAAAATTTTCTTTATATATATATTCATTCTTGTTACTAAGTCCCAACTCATTTAGTACTCCTAGGTTTACCATATTAACATTATTGTTAAGCACACATTATTATTTTACATATTTAAGAGTCATCGTATGTTATTAATTACATGATTAATATTAACATCAAATGCATTTAAATTATTGCCATAGTGCTTATTTAGTAGTTGCATGATTATTTGCATAAATAGAAGTCTGTAAGAATTCAACCGTTACCAAAAGCTTATTGGTATGTCCTACTACTGCCACTAATATTCTTATTTTGTGACTTTACTTGATCCTGCATTTATTAATTGACAAACACTAAGTATAAAACTCAGTGGTGCTAGTATAACAATTATAACAAATATCATAATGAATAACATCTCAATAAATATCAAAATACCATTTAATATACTAACCATATTATCAAGATGTCATTAATTATATACCATTTTCAATAATCATCATATTAATCACTATTCATGAATTTTACCTCAGCCATATAAATGTGTATGCACATTTACCATTTACTCAATTATTTAACCATTTTCAAATGTCATCATCATCATGTATAAGAATAATGTATATTTATGAGTATGCATTTATGATGTGTGTTGTCCCTCATTACTAATCATTTCTTGAATATGCGCATTTATTGGGTCTTTTACTTACAATTTATTGGTGGTACCACAGTCAAATCTCATTCAATACTTTTCTCCTAAATTTCATTCTTCTCATAACATAATCCATTTTATTTAATTCTCGTAGGAATTTATAACATTTACCCAATATAATTTATATAACATTTTTCTCATATCAAATCTTTTCCCTTCTCCTTATTTTACCATGAAATGTTATGCCATGTTTCATGATTAATGCATTATGAATATGTCATGTTTAACAAATAAAATAACATATCATAATTTAATTGTGTAATGCTATTGCAATACCAAACCATTGCCTCTTTGATCAATAAGTGATTAATGACTTCCAAACAAACTAGCACAAACCTGATATATCATTTCCTTTGTTAATATCTTTGGATTATTCGTGAGGTTTATCCACTGATTTACCTAATTCAAAATCAATATTCATCCATTACTAATGTATTTCATTTCATCATTTATTATTCTTATACTATTATGTTAATTAAACACACATATATTTGTTTTGTTTTCTTATCCTATTATTTTAGAAATTATGTTACTATTTCATTTATCTAAATTAAATATTCTTTATTCAATTGTAACATATTTAATATCTACTTATTGTAATTATAATACCACTGAAAGTAATCCTTACATTATCATATAACATTTCTTTTATTCAATCCAATCAATAATATTCTATGTGATTGTATACTTAAGTTGATCATATAATTAATTTCTATTTAACAGTGATATTATAATACCTATTACTTAACAGTTATTAGAATCAGTAATACTTTATCTTAACAATTTTTTATTTAAAATCATAACTCATTTATAAATCATTTGATTATCATTTTCTATTTGAATTCAAATTCTGTTATCATCTTAGTACTATTGATTTTATATTATAACTTAACCAAATTTCAATTACTAATAATATCTATATTTCACTAAAACAGTTACTGTTAAAAGTAGAATATGAAAACAGTGGATATTATCAGTTATTTATTCTATACTTAAACTGAGTTAATTTTTTAGTATTATATCCTGATATTTAACTTAATTCATTGCTATACTAAACACTATTATTATTAGTATGAATCCGAACTATCAGAGAATTATAATGTTTCTACTTAATCCAATCCCTTACCAACACTGTCTTAAAACCAGTTAATAATCTAAACAATATCTCTCTGTCATTTAACTTAATTACATGTCTAATAACACTTAATGTGACTGTTTATTACTTATTTATTTAACACTTCCATTAATATCATCATATCATATGCTATTTGCCTTAATCTGTTTATTTGCAATCACTTAAGTATAATCTTATATCATTTAGTCAACTTATATACTTCACTTAATCAAATTCCAGATTATATATCATCCATCATTAAACTTATTAATTAAATATTCAGTGAAATCATACAAGTATAAACATTCTATAAATCATGTGTCTATAACCCATAATTCACGGTTATCTCTATTCTAAACCTTAACTTAAATCTTATTTAAAACCATATCATATCATTTATTTGTTTATTAACTTATAAATCTTCTTAATATCTCTTAATATACATAAATAATTGATCATTTATGTCCATTTATAAATTATAGTCATATAGTTCAATTAAGGTCTTATTACACTTAATGTGGCATTCTTTAATGACTTAAGTCATACTATCAATTAACCACTTCATTTAATTTCTTATAATCACATAATTTGCACAAAAATCCATTGAACATTAGCAATTCATATATTAAGTCCATTTTGGCAATTCATACTTTAAGCTATCCTTCTTAATAATAATAATAATACTTCCATTTAACTTTAGTTCTTCTATTATATCATTAATTCAAACTTAACAGAATCCATTTTTCCTTAACTTTTATCTCTTAAATACTTTGAATGAAGATTAAGCCGTATATTACCAAATATACTTATCTTATGTCCAATTTAGTTCATATACCATATACTATTTATTAACTCATCATCAAGAACTTCATTTTAACCTTAATTAGAAGGTAATTCCTTAAATCATACTTAAAATTAATCATTTAATTCATAGCTCTTAAGTCATATGCAGTTAAAATGATATTTAGCCTTAAAACATCAAATTAACTTATCTTAAGCTTTAATTTCATCACTTTCTTTGCTATTAAAATTCTATTTTTAGTAAATCATCTTTAACATCATATTTTAAACTTACCAACCATTAAAATATTGTTTGAAGGTTTTGGCTAAAGTGAAAATTACAAAGCACATACACTTACACAACTACTTAACACTTTATTCCATGTCCTTTACAATCGTAACTCATCTAACCATCAAATCAAAACCCAAAAATCATAAAATACACTAAATACCATTCAGCCATAACTTAAATCCCACCAACAATTCATAAATCAACTTAATCTACCACTAATTTATAGTTACTCTTACTCACCTTTTGTCAAATAACCCAAAGCTTAAATAAAACTTACTATTCCTTTATCTTTACTACTGATTTAAATAAACTTCCACCTTTGTGACCTTCTTAAAGTTGCTCTCCACCTTAAAATAATGTGCATATGTTTAGAAGAGTTAGAGAGGACCATAAACAAAATGAATCATCAAGATAGATTTCAGTTTTCATCAAAAATGTATGGATCTTCATGATTTTGAGCATAATTTGAAGATCCATTAAGAAAAGGTTTCGGTCATCATAAGAACAAAGGAAAACAAAGAGTATTTTGATCTTACCTTGAAGTGTTCTCAAAGAACCAGCTAGAACTTCAAAAATCTAAACTAAAAGGGGAAGAAAAACTAGTAAAACTTTGGTTCTTTCAAGGATTAGCTTCAATTTTTGCTACTTGAACCATGAAAGCATTCAGTCACCACTCTAATAAGAACAAACAAGGAAGTATTTGACTTTAAATTGAAGAACTCAAGCAAAACCAACTTGAACTTAAAGATTTAAACCAAATGAAAAAGGCTTACGGTTTAGTTATTTAGATGAGGACATGCATGCACCTTCTTAGAAACATAAAGAGAAATGGAAGTCTCTTATCTTGAACTTAAGTTACACGTATGGAACTTGGAATATCCATCAAAATTGGAAGAGAAATGGAAGACCAAGGGAAGTTTGTTTCGGTTTTCTTAAGGCTAGAAGAAGAAGATGAAAGAAAATGAAGAAAGAAACTTAGGAAAGATGAAGAGAAGATAAGATTGTAAGAGGGATGAATGGCTTTGCTTCAGCCATGGCATAAAAGAAGAAGATAATTTGATTTAATGATGGATAAGAGACCCATCCGTAGCATTTAAGAGGTGGGGATGGAAAATGGTTGGAAATAAACTAATATACACCTCATTTACTAATTTCTTAACCCTATACGTATATATACTTGTATTTTCTTTTAAAACCCACCAATCAAAGCTTAATTACATGTATTTATATACTTATACGTACTCCAATATACCATATTTAATTTAAAATACCATCCATCAATTCCCTTAATTAAATAAAATATAATACTTATCTTCTCTCTCCATCCACTAACATTAAAATCCAAAGCTACTTTTTCAAATACCTATACACTTTTTAAAATATCAATCCCACTCCTATTATAATATACTATTCCAAATCTAATTCAACTTATTATATTTTCAATTATATTTATCTATTTATTTACTTACATAACACTAATTAACTTATTAACTTAATTATGACATCATTTATACCACTTATGACATTATTATGACATCATAATTAAAAATACTAATTATACTTTTCTAATATTTACATTTTATTATATACTCTTACTAACTCATCATTAATTCATAATTATTCATTTTCTAATAAAAATCATAATTACATTCATATGCTTACATCGTACGTACATCATCAACACTTAATTATGACATCATAAATAATTTTTAATTCAAATTTTTCAAAATTTGTATATATTAAATTCATGTTAAAACAATCATATTGAGCTAACTTAATTAATCATACGAAGTGTTTTATACATCAAAAACCTCAATTAGTTCAGGGGTCATTTTAGTGGTTTTCATCAAAATTTCTAATTTCAACTTTAGAGCTATAAACTTTAATCTCATCATATACTTATCATCATAAGAATTATTTCATATCATTAACACACCAATAACATATAAAACAATACATTTCAACCAATTTATGAATGCAAAGTGTGTGCTCAATTTAGGATGTGACATTTATAGTGTGCTTTGAGATGTTGTTTCTCATTATGTAGCACACTTCATTTCTCATTTGGTAGTACTACTTTTTATGGTGTTATAATGTATACTTATTTGATATTGCTATAACTTTTTCATGTGTATATAATAATGTGGAATAATGATTATAAGCAAACGGTATGTTATGAAAAAGGAAATTTCATCATGAAATTTGATGAATAGTAATTTATGAATACTGCTTGGTGAATAGTACTTTTAAAAAAAAGTTTATTATTATGCATCCCTTATAATGTAATTAATGATTTCCTTTCTAAGGAGATTATTAATCATGCTAGGGAGCATGTTACACCAGGTTGGGGTGTGACAATTAACTTCCTTAAGACTCATTATATCTTTAATTAATTAATCTTTTACACCCTTATTCATTAAATTATCACATGCTTCTATTACTATTCACTTAATCATTTAAAAATGCATTCTTAAGCCTTATTCATTAATATACAAATCATACAATTAATTAAACACTTATAAGGCCACATGTCAACATACATACCAATTCACCTTCAAACTTCCTTTTTAATCAACTTATGTCAATTTCATTCAAATAAATTTATTCCATTAATAAATTAACTCAATATTCTTTTAATGAATATTTAATATACTTAATAATTTAATCAGTTATGCCCTCTTACATCACATGACCATATGCATCAATTATTCTCCACTTAACATATTTAATTTATTAATCATTTAAGCCTTTAACTTTATTATAGTCTCATACTCCAGTATTATTCCACTTAACATATAAAATTAATTCTTTAGTCCACAATTATTAAACATGTCATATACCTCTTTAAACACTAAAATACTTTTATTTTTACTTTAAGTTTAAATCAATAAAGGTATCTATCAATACTTATATAACATTATTCATAACTTTTACTCATAAAACTTAATATGAAGATTAATCATAAATCATCAATTAATTCATCTTTTAACTTGAATTTTTATGACTTTTTAAGTATTTACCTTATGATTTCATTAACTTCCTTTTAGCATGCAAGAAGATTAATCAACCATGCACAAAATCATCAAGGTAATTCGGCCAAGCATGCAAGATCATAACACAAACATACACACACACACCAAAATCCACTATATTCCCTTCCTCTTTACATCCATGACTTCCAAAACATCAAAATAAAAGCTCAACCTATAGATCTAACATCAAAACAATTCAGCCATACTATAAATCCACTCAAAACATTTTAGGCATCACATCAATAAGCTCAAAAATGCTTGGATCTTATAGATCTAACATGAAACCAACTCATCTTTAAGCCAAAATAACAAAAATTGAACTATATTTTGACTTTCCATGATCTAACCCCGATCTAACAAGGATCTCCACATCTTAACATGTTTTAAGCTTAGTAAGCTTCATTTCTCATCACTATAAACATGCATGAACATCAATGAAGATTTGATGAAAGGAAATAAAAGTTAGAAGCCAATATGTTGCATTTTGGCATAAGAATTTATGGATCAAATATTTCAACCATAAAACTTAACGAACAAGATGAAAGTGGTTCAACGTTTTACTAAACATAGAGAAACATGAAGGATTTCAGCCAAACATGAAAGAATACATGTAGATTTAGTTTAGTACTTGAAGTTTGAAGAGAAAAATGAAGAAAAAGGGTGTGGTTTTGATGGTCATGAAGGAATTCTTTGAATTCTTCTAAAACACCATGAAAAATGGAAATACTTCATCCAATCCTTAAGCTATTCATGTAGATTTAATGTTTAACTTGAAGTATAAATAGAAAAACAGAAGAACTTAGTGTAGGTTTTTATTTTTCCATGGAGTAAAGGAAGAAAAATGAAGAACAGGGATGAAGGAAGTAAGAAGATGAAGTGAATGGAGAGGAAATGGAAGGGAGTATACGGCTAAATGAAGAATAATGTGTAAAATGAAGAAAGTAAGAAGCAAAACCATATATAATTAGGTCTAAGGCTTAGAGTGGGTGTATATTAGCTCTATGCACCCTACCATACTAGATTATAGCCTTTAAGCCATACAAATATGTATATTTATACATATACCATTCAAATTCCTCCAATCATATCCTTCCACATGTCTTCTATACTCTCAAAATACCTTCAAATATTTTATTTATACATAAAATATAATTCTCATCTTTTTCCATTAACTCAATTAACATTATTTTATTTTTTCTCTCCTACTTACAATCCACTAACACAATACCCATACCTCTTTTTAAAATACTAATACACTAATATTTTATTCCTTCCACTAACACATTCCTCCATACCTAATAAAATACATTTTCTTAAAATCCCACTTAGATAATATCCACATAATCATTTTTATTTACTTTCTTACTTACACATTAATTATTTCATTCCTTATTTACTTATTCCTTTTTATATTATATATCTCATATATAATATTTTATTCATTTAATCATCTTTATACATTATGATAATACCACATTATACTATACTTTATTTATACATTCCATTATACACTAATTTGTATATATATATTTATATATATATATACATTAAATTACATTAATTAATTATGCAATTTCCTTAATTATATATAATTACGACATCATATATACTCTTAGTATTTTAGATTTATCTTAATTTCTGATTTTCTTATATTTACATACGTACATATATTTTAATATACGAATGCATATACATTCAATTAATTGTTTATTTCTTTATCTCATTTATTTATACCCTTTTTTAATTTATACATAATTATTAAATTATGCATACTCATTATACACTTATAATTCATCTTAATTTTTCATATTTTTATATTTACATACGTACGTACACTGTCATACATGATTATATGTGCATCTAATTATTTATCGTAATTAAACACATTTAAATATTTTAAGTGTACTCGACATAATATTTCTTCAAATTATCATCATTAATCGAATTCACAAATTATTTCACATCGTTATCATAATATCTATTATTCACGTTCTATAACACACATTTTTTTTAAATTCCACATCATCATCTAAATTATGATCATATAAAAAAACAATCCATATCACTCAAAACATTAATCCAAAGTATGCTAAAATGAGGATGTAATAATTCATTTCCCGTAGGAATTTATTTCATAATGCCAGTACCCTTCCATTTATCATTTCCTCCCTATGAGCGCCGGTTTCTGCCGGGGCCCAGAGCGAGGCTTGCGAAAGTCACAGACCGGGGACCGCACTTGGAGCGAAAGCACAGTCTTCCTAAGGGGTTCCATTAGGGAATGATACGGACTCGAAAGAGTCACAAGGGAGTCACCACCGGATGGTTCCGGATTGGTCCAACCAACCCATAGCATGAGTGCTAGTTAAACCCTTCAAAGATTGGGTTCGGGTGGTGGAGATCTATTCTATGAGTTTCCAAAATCAATTTTACCATTTTAGTTGGGATTAATTGTCCTAAGCAGGCAAACATGGGAGCATAATTGTAAACACACAGCGCGTCAGGTGAATTGGTGTTGCAAAGTCACACGTAGAATGACATATAAGGCTATGTGGCATTTAGATGGCATGGCATATGCATGTCATGTGATATAGCGATAAAAGTAACATGGCATATGCATGTCATGTGAGTATGAATGACATATCATATGCATGATATGGCAACCTAATATGTAAGCACATATTTATGGCAAATA
>CANYBF010913842.1:0-81518 GCA_948192965.1 Dalechampia spathulata | reverse complement strand
CTGAATTCAGACCCTTGTGCATATTTCAAGAGGTTTGGTTATGATTTCATCATCTTGCTGTTGTATGTTGATGACATGTTGGTAGCAGGCCCCAACAAAGATCATATTGAAGAATTGAAGGCACAGTTGGCTAGGGAATTTGAAATGAAAGACTTGGGACCAGCAAACAAGATTCTAGGGATGCAAATTCATCGAGACAAAAGCAACAGGAAGATTTGGCTTTCTCAGAAAAATTATTTGAAAAAGGTTTTGCGACGCTTTAACATGCAAGACTGTAAGCCAATTTCTACCCCACTTCCTGTTAGTTTTAAATTATCCTTCAGTATGTATCTTAGCAATGAAGAAGGAAGGATGGAAATGTCTCGAGTACCGTATGCATCAGCAGTGGGGAGTTTAATGTTCGCAATGATTTGTACACGACCAGACATTGCACATGTAGTGGGAGTAGTGAGTCGGTATATGGCGAATCCTGGCAGAAAGCATTGGAATGCAGTGAAGAGGATCCTGAGATACATTAAGGGGACCTCAGATATTGCTATGTGTTATGGGGAATCAGACTTTATTATCAGAGGATATGTTGACTCGGATTATGCAGGTGATCTTGATAAAAGCAAATCCACAACAGGGTATGTGTTCACACTTACTGGCGGAGCTGTAAGCTAGGTATTAAAACTACAGTCAGTTGTGGCAACTTCAACAACAGAAACAGAATATATAGCAACTACATAAGCTAGTAAAGAAGTAGTATGGTTAAAAATGATAATGGAGGAAGTCGGGCACGAACAAGAAAAGATGATTCTGTTTTGTGACAGTTAGAGTGCCTTGCATCTTGCAAGGAATCCAACATTTCATTCCAAGTCAAAGCACATACGAGTCCAGTATCACTTCGTTCGAGAGAAAGTGGAAGAGGGCACAGTGGATATGCAGAAAATTCATACTAAAGACAACCTGGCAGATTTTATGACAAAGGCAGTTAACACTGACAAGTTTATCTGGTGTCGATCCTCTAGTGGCCTGATAGAAGCATAAGCAATATAGAAAGACAAGGACGAAAGAATGATGTGAAGATCTGTTTGATCCTCAATCAAATCTTCAAGTGAGAGATTGTTAAAATCAAAAATGGTAGGCGCCTGTTGAAAGAAGAAAAGAAAACATTGCAGGCGTCGCAAATGTGGAAGCTGCAAATATTGATTAAAAAAAAAGGTCAAAAGTTTGCAGCGGTTACGCGGTATCCTCTGCCTATAAATAGGCAGAGGAGCATAAGGCATTTGCATCCCAAAAACAGATCTAAAAATAGATCGAGAGAAAAAGAGAGAGGAAAGGAAAAATATTTAGAGAGTATTTTGTAACTCTTAATATTTATTTCTTTAATAAAATTTTTCGATCCTTTGTCCGTGATTTTTACCCTAATTTATTAAGAGATTTTCCACGTAAATCTGTGTGTTCAATATTTTATTTTCTCAAATTTTAGTTGCGATCTTGCTTTATTCGGTCCGTATTTTTTCAACAATAACCAGCTTCACTTTAGAAGCTGTAATTCCAACGAACTGGACATGATGAAACGAACATTAGGTTATGTTTCTCGAGAGAATTATCAGGAAAATAAAATCAAAAAAGTGAAAAGTTTTCCTTGGAATAACTCAGTTGCAACAAACTCTTGTACAAGGAAATGACATTGAGTTTTGACGCGTTGAATATGATGGCAACAGTTGTACGAGAAATTTGCTATGAAATTGCACCACTGCCACTTAGACTTCGTGTTATCTGTTTCCATCATCGTTTTAGGCAGACGCAACTTTCATAAAGAAAATTGACTTGCTATTGCTCAAACTTTGAAAAGTATATAAAAACGATTCATGATTGGCTTCATTATAAAGTTGCAGCCTGTCGCATATCGCACATGATTTACGTTGAAGATTCAAAATCACGTCATTTGATAACTCCTAATGCAAGCTACAATGTGATAAATTTCAATCTCAGCTAAATTGTCGCCAAGATTTATATATGATTTGGCAGGCCCCAACGTGCATGTTTCTTGTTCTCGTCGAAAACACTTCCAATTGCTTTCCATTGGTTCGAGGCCTGGAGCCGTATGAATGATTGCAGTTTAACTCATTTTACAAATTCTTGGAAAACATTGGCAACTAATGAAGAAATTAAATATCGGAATCAACATCCCTCGAAACGTTTTTATATGGAATAAAGATGTATGGTCTGTGCTATTAGAAGATGATTTTACTTTTATGATTATTATTATTATTATTTTCTCTCTTTTACTTCACTTTCTTCACCATCCTTTTAAGCGTCAATCAGAAATATATCTGGTTGAACTATCGACAGAACAAGGCAGCACGGACGATAAGAAGCCTGTGCAGATCGTCCTTTTAGAATATATGTCTGGAAATTATGAAGGAAAGAAACATGTGACTGTTGCTATGTTCAACTTTTGTTTCTTTTGCGTCTTGAGGAAGCAGGAACAGCGTCTACTCCGAAAGCATCTCATTGGGCAGACCGGACCATTCCTAGACCAAGACAGGGGTCATCTATCAGCTAATTCTTCTTACGACCATATCCGGCAAAGATGAACATTATCAACATCACTAGCTAATTACAGGAAACCCATCTCGTCGAACTGGGAGTTGTTTGCCAAGTACTGTAATTTTATAAAACTGTCGGCGTATTTTCCATTTGCCCTACAAAATTTAATACGGCATTATGTAGATAGATATTGGTACGTCTGATAAATTTGCATTTATCAGTGTGCGTGTATATATATTTTTTCATTTATTTCAACATCCGTACAATAAAACACATAGCAAATGAGAGTACGTTGGGACATAATTATACCAATCTAAACATTATTGATAAAACGTACAGTTTGTTTATGATTCTTTAGCTCTTTTCTTTATTTATTTCTGTGATATAGCAAAACAATAACCCCAATCACCATATAAAATCATCCCCCCCAAAAAAGAAAAAAAAGAAAGACAAGAAAAAGGGCAACCAACATCTTCTGCTATAACCACTATTCATTTGCAGTACGATGTCAAACGATCTGTAGGAACTATGGATACTTGTCCAATTTTGTAAACTGCAACCGAGCAATTGAAGAAGGGAAAATATTTGAGACGTGAAGATAAAACAAACAAAGAAAGCTCATAGTTAAATAAAAAAAGAAAAGCAATAAAACCAAAGTACCTTTCGTTTTATGTTCTCAGTTCGCCTTCCTTAATCAGTGAACTAACTTCAATGGTCGCATCATGACATTGTCTTCATGGTCCAATATCTGCGGACACAGTAAAAAAGGTCCATTGATATATTTCCCATGTATATAATACGAAAATGAAGGCTCATTTTTTCAGGATCATTTTGTTCTTC
Organism: Dalechampia spathulata; assembly: GCA_948192965.1. Lineage (NCBI taxonomy): Eukaryota > Viridiplantae > Streptophyta > Magnoliopsida > Malpighiales > Euphorbiaceae > Dalechampia > Dalechampia spathulata. The sequence goes on along the minus strand of CANYBF010913842.1, from coordinate 78,140 downwards.
CGTCTTCTGTCTTGTATATCAAATGAAACATGGGGATGATTAAAAGACTGAAAATTCACATATCTACACAACACAATCTATAACGAACATTCTGGAAATTGATAACAGTTAGTAGTCAATTTTCGCGTGAAAAAGAATTGTTTCACAAAGCAAACCGTAACAGCAGCAACCATAAGTCCAAGAAGTGGACGGCAAAAAAAAAAAAAAAAAAAAGGCCCATATGAGCTTGTAATGTTTAGTCTTATCAACAATGGCGGCATCCAATTTGGATTTCATTTTCTTACATAGGCCTGCAAAGTGAGCAGGCCATGCGACAGGTATTCCAGCAAGTTTCCGTCCTGAGAAACTTTAGGATGCCCGTGACTACTAATTTGTCAATATAGATACAACACTCCTCCATGCCTCTAAAGTTTTTTTAAAAAAAAAAAAGAAAAGGGAGTGTAAAACAACTCTCAATTTCAGATTACAAGTAAAATAGCTGAATGAAAAAGACATAGGATTGGAGAAATTTTGTTGGTATGCCAACACACAAAGCTAAAAGAAACATCCAGAGTTATATTATTGGTTATTTGAATTATATTTAATATGATAAATCATATAATAGAATGTATTTTAAAAATGCAGTAAATGGTGGATGGCTAAAACTTAAAGATGTAAGATGTATCAAACCCTAATAGATTCAATGATGACTGGAATGAAAATAAACTTACGTGGCAATGGTAAACATAGCCCGGCTCCGCAGTTGCATCAAACGCATAAGACGCATTCGAGTGTATATAAGCAAATCTCACTAAAATTTTTGTCACGTAACCGGGAGTCATTTTGTACACATTCTTCCATCCTTTTTCATGAGCCTGCACCTCTAACTTGCTGCCACGTGCATGCTTGTCGATTTTACACTTAATCGCATCGTTCAATTTCAGCATGCAAGCTTCGAACTCCTCTACGTTGGTCAAATTTGTTTGATCTATGACCGTAAATAATCCGAAATGAATGTGCAACGGATGATTATCCTCCGTTAGATTGATCACGTTCCATACCTCTGTGGTACCCTCTCTCGGCGTCTCAGTCACCGGTTCCTCGTATGATTTACCGTTGATATAAAGATGAGTTGGCTCGTCGATGTCACTTGCGTATTCGTACATAGCAATGTACCGTGTTTGTGATGTGCCAGATAATTTTGGGCAAGGGTATTTTATTAACCTTTTGGGAATCCTCGACGTGTCCGCCTCCCGATCCTTCTTGATAAAAAATTTCATCACCTTGCTGTTGGCTTCGTTGACTGGGTCCCCCGTTGGATAAGGATACCGTGCATCATTGGCTAGAATAACAGTGTCTGATTTTGAATTTGAAAAGTCAACCACCACGTCAGCAACTTCAGAAGGAGCCAGGAGTGTTTCGTCGCTTACAACAGGTTCTTCAAGGTATACTGAGTCCGCTGCCACGTGGGTGAATTTCAGACCGTTGGTGAAAAAGAATTTAAAAAATCTAGCGTTGCTAGCATTTATAATGCGAAATCTATATTTACGACGTCGTACAGTTAAACGAGGCCATGCTTTGCCGTTGACAATAATAGCGTCGCCGAAGTATTCAGGTTGCCATTGTGGGTGAATGGAGGGATTATTTCCAGTAGGACTCATGTATATGGAACCATCAGCACGAAAGCTTCTATCAAACACAACCAACGTCCGATCAAACTCATCTCCACTAGGCAATCTAAGCGGCGCTTCAACGTCAGGATGACGGATGATGTAAGCTCCGATCAAGCCCGCCAATAAGTTGACCCTAGTCAACCCCATGGCATGATCATGGTACCATAAGTTGCCAGGCTGTTGAAAGTTATGATAACGGTAAGTTTTCTTTGTCCAAGTGGGTCCCTTTTCTTGAAAATTATTGGTGAACCATGATTGCGCATGTCCATCGCTCTCGGGTTCACCGATACCACCGTGGAGATGCACTACAGTAGGAACGCCTTTCTTTGAGTGAGGTATGGCAGTTGGGATCGTTGGATCCCACGGAAGTATGTGCTTTGAAGGGAGATGATTTTGCCATGTCACGAATGTGTCGATACCAGAAATGGCCTCAATTGTTGGACCTGGGACGGTTGCACTGTGGCTCGATACACCATAGGCAAACACCGGTGTGGGAGGTATATCCCTGTGGAATTTCTGCCGAACCAAACTCATTTTAGAAACAAGAAACAATCATTGAAGATGCTTATACAGCTCAATTGACATAACGATAACACACATCTTCAAAGTGTGCACATGGACATAAAACTATATTATCGTGTAATTGATTTTATACCATAAAGTAGTGTCAAGCGGTCTCTGGCATGTTGGAGCATATTGCATAAAGATATGATAATTGAATCGTCAATATATAAATCTACTGCCTTACGGATAAATGGGTGGCCAACTTTTACAAGTACAAAAGCTGTTTTAACATTGAAGTACTGCAGAAATACTCAACTATAAAAAGGTCCCCGATAAAAGAAAGAATAATTGGTTACTGGAACTGTAAAGCGGAAAAATAAAAAGACATTCCAACACAAATAAAAAGAGGATGACCATAGAACAACGACTGGAAGGTTGGAGATTATGGAATAATTAATCAAACTAATTAAACCCAGAAAATAACTAACGGCAGCTGTAACTAAATCCGACTCATAATGCATCATAACTGTTCATCAACGTATCATTGACAAAACAAAAACAACTAGTTGAAGAAGAAGTGGAGATGAACTTACCCAATTCTTCTGAAACATGCCAATCACCAGTCGTTTGGGTTTCAAAACACCATTGACAACATCAAAACCATTGATTTTGGGCATGTTAGGAAGTTCATCGACAAACATTTCTAACCTGGTTACGTTTATTAGCTTTTGTTCTGCCCGTGCTGTAGAACTCAACACTACAAGCAACGATAAACATAACAAATGAAACAAGAAAGAGCCTTCATCCATGGGAAGAAATAAGATGATTATACCCAGCAAGGAAAAGAAGAAGGAAGGAAGGAAAGAAAGAAAGAAATAAAGAAGTGCGTGTGAACACAGAGAAGTGACTTTGTTGGGTAATACGAAGGGGGAGTTTTGGACGGTATTTAAGATGAATAAGTGAAATAAGATGAAATCAATAATGGAGGACGTGAAAAATCACAGAAAAATAAATTAATAAAATTATTGTTGTGATTAAATTTCTTTGGTGGGCATCTGCTGTCTCCTTAGATCTTTTTTTTCTAAGGCTTTTTTGTAATGACATGTTTTGTCTGCTACCATGTTCTTGACTTATGAAAGCTATAACTTTTGTTTGGACAAATCAAAATATAAATCAGAAGATAGAAAAGGAGATGCGCATCGAAGTGTTCTCTCTATCTTCTTCGCTGGGTATTACTCTATCTCTATAAAGTGATCATCTAGGAAATTACATTAAATTATTTAATCAAATGGCGCCACTGTCAATAAAAATATTGAAGTAATAAGACACTTCGAAAAGAAAAAATAACACTAGTCTGATACGCAAATGGAAAAGACTAAATATGATCTGCATGAACTACAAGACTAGCTTATGAATGGACTCGCTCTTCATTCTCGTCCCATGAATTACCCCCAATAAAATGCTATTTATTTTTAATTTAAGTAATTTTTCTATTTACTATATTTCTAGAAAATCGTAAGATGAAAAAAATATATTTTTATTTCTACCTGATGAAATAAGAAAGGGACTCACCAAAAACAAGAAAGTCGACGCCCTAGACTGGCTCCAACTTTTAAATTTTATCCCTACAAGGACACTTCACATTTTCTTCTTTGAAGGTGGGAAATTAATGCCATGTTTGAACCGAAAATCATAAAAGGAAACAAAAAATAAAGATTAAATTTAAACTAAATATGAATGAGGAAGGCAACTTTTTCCCTTATTTGAAAAGCTCAAAAAAGGAAACATAATAATAATAATTAGATATTATTACATTTATACTATGATAAGAAGAGCATAAATAATAGTATTTTACGGCCAACGAAGGAAATAAATGAGAGAGAAAAATGAAGAAAATATTTTATTTTATATTCTTTTCTTATTTATTGTCCTCCATCCATAAGATAAACAACATAGATATTATTCGATGGGAATCTTGTAAATACCGAACCTTATTCTTATAGAAAGGTGAGTGTTTTAAGTAGCCATCTATTAACAAAAGTTATTCCACATGGACAACTCTACCGGACCACAGGTCACCCCGCCACTTAGTGCGACTTGACTTTAGCCTTTAGAATTCGCAAGAGTTATGGATGGCATTTTCTCTATTGGAATATGAAAATCCATTTCTAGCTGGAGATGTCAACAACCATCATCTTGTCTTGTTCATAATCAATCAGAAGAAGAAAACTCGAAGATTATTCTGATGGGAAATGTGATTAGATGCATACCCTTAGAAAATAGTTTATAATTCTCAGTACCACTTGCAAGCGGCCACCCACATAACTTTTTGGCTTAGAAGCCCGAATGTGCTTCCTTTTTTCGCGATCATAGTTGCTGCAGTTGATGTGGATTTCCGACATGTAAAGCACTTGGTACATGCTGGTGTTCAAAATGGGCTGAGCATTATCTGCAGAGTTTTAACTTATCTAATCATTATTCATGTTGATGAAACTGAGTCCATCCCTCGCCATTTGAGACTCTATTCATCTGTTCATATGTATAAACATAGAGTGGAAAAGTGTTGCCTTACATTAAACATACCATAACTTCTATTTCGAGTTATGGTTTGCTGAGTATTTCTTCGCCAATTTATATTCATGACTCTTATTTTAAGCCATCGAGGAAGAAATCGGCAGAAAATGGTGCTTTTTGAAATATATATATATATATATATATAAGATTAAAAATTAACTTCAACAATCAACATGGAAGAATCTATGATATTTTTAAAAGCTAAAATTAATGGGAAGTTACATGGACAACTTTGAAAAATACTATTTATGAACGCATAATTCTTTAATTTTACAAAATACCCCAATTCATGGACATGAGAAAAATAAACAGATGAATGTGTATTGCGACAAATAGTTTTAGCAAAATTAGAAAAATGAAACCATTAATTCAAAATAAATCGGGAAAAATAAGATTTTTGAATAAATTTAAAATTGTTTTAAGATATATATGTTTGGTGGTTGGGCTTTAAGGCTTCTCAAGAACAAAAACAAGCCCAAGAGTTACAGTTAGAGTTGAAAACTACACCTTCATTGTTTACAACTCCATTCATTTCTTTGTTCTATAAATCATTTTCATTTCTTTGAATTGAATCTGGTAACGTTTTGCAAGCTGAATCCTCTGTTCCGGTTTGGTTATTTCTGCCAAGTTTTCTCCGGATAACATCAAATGCTTTTCAAGTAAGCTCGGGCAAGAAAATTGTCATACTTGTAGCATATATGCTGTTAGTTGCAGCCATGATGGTAACCAAGCGTGTTTTTACTGCAAGTCTACCATGTCTGAAGGAAACATTGCTAAAAATCAACTGCCAAAATTCGGTATCTGCTTTGAGATTCTTTAAATGGAAATGAGAAAAAGAAGAGAATGTAGATATTGGGTTATCGGCCTATGGATCTGAGGATTGCCATTGAATTTACTGTGCTGGCACAGGGACTCCACTAGAGGGAAAGTGTTTGAATTACAACGTTTTCTAAACATGACTTTTTTTTTTTTCTCTCAGTTCATCTATTTTGAGGAACATTGATTACCTTTAGTCACACATCACGTTATGTTCTCATTCCCAATCCTGAGAGGAACTTTTAGCAGATAATACTGTTCCAGTTTGACTCACTTTTCCCCTGTAATGCACTTTAATCACAGTTTTAATATCTGATATATAGGCACCCACCATTTTCTCAAGTACCTTCTGAGCAGGTGATGGTGCCAATACAATCATAAACACAAAACCCCTTTTTTAACCCTTTAAAGGCATGTTTGGCAGTAGAGTTGAGTTTTCACTTTAGTCATCTCTGCCTGTCCTTTGCCAAACCAGCTTTTTGTTAGTGCACAATCAACTGTGTGCCAATGCTTAAACACCCTTTTCCTGCTTCTCTACTTTATTGCTTCTTTCATCAGTTTTTCACTTTGACAAAAATTTGATTCGATTCCAGAGGCTTTCTCCGCTCTTCTTCTTTATTACAAAGTAACCAATGCTCTTCTTTGCCTTTTCTAGATGCTAATTTCATACAAATGTAAGTAAGTCAATTATAAAGTCAAGTCACATGCATTTATTTACACCCCTTTTTTGGTCCATTTCTATGAATCCTAATGCTTATCACAAACTGCCTCATTTGCTGCTATGCTATTCTGCAATGTTCTTGTGAAATGCGTTACATGCCGGAGTAAGTGTCTATTGGTTAGACAAGACAACTACCATTTATACTCTGGTCAGAAGAACCAATCCAAACCCTCAAAGTGATTTTCATTTCATTTATTCGAAGATTTAAGGTTAAGTTATATTGCCAGTTATTAATCCATCAATCATTCTAGTCAAATCTTGATTAGTCTCCACCATGATTATAAAGTAAAGAAATAGGTCATCATGTATGAAAATGAGAGCTCCATACGTCCAAGTTGTACCGATCCATTTCCAGAAATTCAATACCAAACATTATTTACGGGCAGTACAGAAACCAAGGGTGAGAAAAAGGAAAGGATTTATGCTCGGGTACAACGTAGGATATCAAAATGATAGTGTATCTATTTATGATAATAATGATAGTACTGTATAATGATCGCTTTCCTCTTGTTGAAAAATACGCCGTACAAAGGAGCCGTTGGACTTTCTATTTGATGGCAGCTTGGACAGCGGCTTGTATTTCTTTCTATCTCCCATGTATTCAGCTATTGCTTATAATGTTGTCAAGGATAGTTCATTAAATTACAAAATTCAACACATTTGCATAGAATTTGGATGAATTTTAGACAAGCATGTCAATGGCCATCGATGTTAACATAGCACGAAAACAAACCCAACCAACCACTTTGGAGTTTGCAAACTTGGTGGGTGTGGTCCTGTCGGTGAAGCCATTACGAACATACCCATTAAGCAGGTGAGAGACACGTTCGAATACATCTAATGTTCACTCACATAAATACATAAACGAGCTGAACAGCACTAAACAAACGGGTGAGGTCAGTGTTGCGCATTTTTAAACCAGGCTGTTCCCTCTCTCTCACACTCTTTCTGCAACAAAGCTTCGTCACGTCTCTGTACAAGAACAGTGCCCAATGCCACCTTGTCTCTTCTGTGAAAATATTTAATGTTAATAAATGTTGGCTCCTGCCATGGATGGTGGTCTTTATGGTTCGAAATGTTTATTGAAGAAAATGAATGGGCTTTAATTATCATATCATATTATGAGATAAAAATTGCACTCCTTTTCTGATAATTTTACTAGAAGTATGCAGAGAGCCCAGATACAACGCTAATCAAGTCAGTCATCAAAAACATTAAGACAGTTGGAGTGTAAACAAAGGATGGGAAAAACAAGAAACTTAATCCAAGCCACTACTACACAATACAATACATTGATAAGATTTACACAGAAACAACCCATCTCACTACAATCAGTGGAAAGACTACTGTCAAAAGTTACTAAGCCACTAAAGAGTAGAGATTACGTTCAAGTCAAAAGCTAGTTTCTCACATGATGGAACAGCTGCTTGTGTTTTCATCACTGAACATGTGGGTAGCAGCTGGGGCAGAGTTTTCACCAGTGTAATTGGTGGGATGTTCACTGTAGGGGTAAGAGGCAGGGCTCAAGTTGTAGTAATAACCAGTGTTAGGTGGAATAAAAGGTGACCTCTGATACATCATCTGAGGTTGTTGATGTTGATGCATGACTTGCCTATTTTGCATGTTCATCATCATGTTTGATCCTGGATGGTTATACCCGTTCATGTTCATTAGCATAGTTGATGGATATTGACCTGTCGTGTATCCACCACCGCCAGGAAACCCTGCTGCTGGAGATCCTTGATACACAGCATTTGATTGAACTTGTTGAAACCCTCCTAATCCATTGGGATTAACACCTAAAGCTGCAGAATTGGCAAGATTGGTACCATTTCCATGTAACCCAGCAAGATTCATCATAGCAGATATGTCATTTCCCCTTTTACCAGCTTCCCCGGGATTAAAGTTTACACCTAATTGTCCGTTGTTCATTTTCAAAGCTGGAGCTGCTATGGCATTACCTGGATTAATCTTCATTCCTATGTTCTGATTCGGGTTACCCTTCTTTTGACCATTCCCATTTCCAATATTGTTCATCTTATTGCCCGCATTGTTGGAACCTGCCGTTGCCAACGCTGGAATATTTTTCTTTGCATTGTTGGCATCAATTTGCTGCCGGATAAGACCTATATGACTTGGCTTGAGAAAACTGAGCTCATCTTCCTCGCCATCTTCCTCATCATCATCATCATCTAAGTAGTCATCATCTTCTTCAGAACCGAAAGCAGGAAACTTGTGCTGGCTTTTCAGGGCTTCAAAGCCTTTGATGATACCTTGCTTCTGACCCTTGTTGTTCTTGTCATCTTTGAGACAGGTGTTCTTTTGCTTCTGGTTTTGATTAGATTTTTGAGACCAAAGCTCGGCATGTTTACCGGCTCTGACTAATTTCTTTATCAAGGTTGCAGAATCTATATTCCCTGATACAGTTACCTTCTGTTGCTCTGCATCTATGTTTACTTGGTAAACCCCTGTAACAAAAAATCCTTCAAAATTAAGAAGACTGGACAAAATAAGACTTCCGCTGGCAACAGGAACCCACATTGGCCAATTTTTACATTGAGCTTTAAAAAATTACGGTGATCGTTTACAATCTGAAGACGACAAAAATAGATAATGCACAGAATCATTCATCCATACAAAAATAGATAATAAAGTTTCAGAAGAATTTCTGTTCCTTACAAGCTAAAGGCAAGCAAGTAGTTAGGAGCTCGCAAACACTAACAGCCAAAAGATATGGATGAAAATATGATAAGAAATCACCTTCAATTCTCTGAAGGAGTTTCTTGACTTTCCGCTTACAACCATCACAATGTATGTTAACTTTGAGGACACGAGTCTATATAAAGAAAGCAAAACAGCAAAAATCAAGAAGAAAGATTCTTAAAGAGTAAAAACCAACAAAAATAACAGCCATACTTGGCTTTAGAAGTATGAACAGAGAAAGAATGTGGTTAAGTGCGAGAAACCTGGATCTTGAGAAGCTTAAATTCTTCCTCCTTAGTCATTTCTTGAGCGTTCTTAAGAATGAGGTCTCTCTTTCAGCAAGAAGTAATGTCAAAAAAAAGGAATATCACAAGCAAACACAAACGCTAGCTAACAATAGCAAGTAGTAGTAATTGCATGTGTTACGAGACCAACCAGAGTAAAGGTTGTTTCTTTTTCTTGGTTTCTCTTCTTCAGTTAGAGTTCTCAAAAGTAACCAAAACAAAAGGCATTTCAACTTTGTAGTTTCGAGCTTTTCAAGAAACAAACATAATACAGGGGAAAAAAAAGAAAAAGAGAACACACGAACGGGAACCAAATGCCAAAAGGGGAACGATATCAACCAGCTAAAAAGCAAAGAGAGGGGTGATGATGATGACGATGAGATGGGTTGTGTGTTTAAAAAAATGTGTTTGGGTTTGTTGTATTTTGATCTTTCTTTCTTTGTTGTGGTGTGAAATCTGAAATGATGTGATTTAACGTTAAAAAAACTGAGTAGAGAGAAAACAATGAAAAGGAAGAAAGAAATAAGAACAGCGACTTGACAGGCCGACTTCTATCCCTGTCCTCTTCCTCACATTTATCTATACCATCCATTCACTGCACCCATTTTCATTATTTAATTATTCTTGTTTAATAAAATCATTAATTACTTATATTCTCCGAGTGAGGTCAGTTCACTTCTCTCCTTGGTTATTGGGCCCAACGGGCTTTAATTCCTCTCCTTCTGTTCCCCCGTCTCTGCCTGCAATACGACTACGTTTTCATTTTTGAAATTTGGGTTTATTATAAAATAAAATTAGAGGGTAAGGAAGACTATAAAGGAGCCCAGTTAACAGCCCATCGTGAAAAGACGATAATTGGAGGAAATGAGAATGAGGAAGCAATTAATTGGCCATTGGTTTAAGGCCAAGCATATCCTCGTGATTTGTGGGGTCTACCTGGGGATCGCATACACCAGACAACAATTTGATTCCTCTTTTACCCTTTCTCTTTCTGGTTTTGTCCTTAAGGAAGAAAGTTACCTTTATCTAAGTAAAATCCTACATATGGATGATTTTAACCAATCATTTCTAGTGACATTTTCTATAGAAAAATACGATTAATCAAATGTTTCATATCTTTTGGTATTATTTATAATTTAATTTATGTATAATATATAATTTAATATTTTAACATTTGATCAATGAATATTTTAAAATCTAAAATTATTTTTGAGTTTAATTTAGAAATTATGATTCATTTATTTATAAATAATCTATTCCACATAAACTTAAAATAATTTTAACTTATCAAAAATTAACATATCAAATTTATACCTTATGACTTTAATTTATTTGATATAAATTCATATTATACAAAAAAAAAGATATTATATAAAAAGGAATTAATAGATACATATAAATTCATCCATAACCTTTTCCAAAATAAAATTTAACCTCTTCAACTTTTATGATATCTCGTTGTTTATCTAATTAAATTTAATGCCTCAAAAAACATCTCGTAAGACAACACATTGAAATAACTCAATCTAAAATACATTTTGATATTAAGAATGTTTGTAATAAATAGAATAGTGAACAAGTTAAACTTCTCCTTCATTGAATTCAATTTATTTTTGAAAATAAAACAATAAATAATTTATATTTATCAAAAGTTTATTAGAATTCAATTAAATTTATATAAACTCATAGCATGTGAATAAATTTAAAAAACTTTGCTAAAACTTAATATAAATAATACTCGATTAATTCATTTATACCCTTATCAATAAAATGCAACATACAAGATAGATACAATGTGCAACAAGATATTTTAAAACATTACAACGTGGTGGAATTTCTAATATAAATTTGATGCCAGAAAATTAACTGTTTGTAGTCTGTGCAGCAATTTGAACAATATATAAATTTATCATGCATATTATATATATATATATATTATCAGTTTTCCACGACACATAAATTAGGGCATCTTCATTTGATTATCTTTATTCTGAATTCTGATTGTTTCTCCATTATATGCTAATCTACCAAATGAAGGACATTCATGTCTGTAAACCTCAACTCATTAGTACCATCTGCAATTCTTCAAGCATGAGTCTTGGTTGGATTTACATTTAAGGAATAACTCCACAGTACATAGATAATATAATATATATGAATGTAAGAAAAGTGAAGACATCGCCATAACCAACAAAAGAAGAGTTCACTTTTTAACCTTTTCATACTACACAATTCCCAAACCTTTTCATATATATTATTGGTAAGCTGTCGAAGTATTTCCTTTGGTTGTTTTCATGCTTGCTCTTGGAGTTTGTAGCAATGGTGTCTTTACCATCACTGGTTCAATTTTCATTTTTCTTTTGTCTGTTTTGTCTTTTTGGTTTAATATGGAGACCTTACACGCGACCACACGAAGACGAAGACAAAGATTAAGCTTACAGTTGAAGCCAAAGCAAAAAAATAAAAAAATGAAATCAAAGCAGGAGTGGTAAAACATTAGGCCATGAAAATGGTGTATTGTCTATAAGGGTTAGGGTCCATCATTACTTCCTCCCCGGGGCCGGCAACTCTCTCTGCATGCCCTCCTTCTAACCAAACCCAACTTTTTTTTTTTGCTTTGCTTCTGTTTCAAGTCTTTCCAACTTTTATTATTTTGAAAAGGTGTCAATTCCCAGAAAAGGGTAGAATATTTTGAGAGAGGAGGAAGATGGAAGGGAACAGGCCGGTGGTAATGGTTTGGTATAATTTGGACCAGAAATGGTTTTAGGAAGCAACAAAAATGACTCGAGTTTCTTGGGTTATTTTTTGAGGGGTCCACTTCCTTCGGATCCAATGTTCACGCTCCAAATCTTTGTTTGGGGCCCACATTCAATCTTCTTCATGTCATCGCATCTTTCCTTCCTTGCGTGCACGTGACTTCGCTGCTGTCGTACAGTCCCCGTCTTCTGGGCTTATTGCTTCACTTCAAGCCCATTGGCCTTACCGGACTTGTAGTATGCTTTTAAACAGAAAATATTTTGTCTTTTTTGGAAAATTTACTGGGTTTTAAAGATTTAATAAGGTTTAACATTGAATAACCCAACTGAAGAACAGATAGAGCAGACTTGCGAGTTTTTGTCTGTCCCTTATTACGTCTAGTTTTCAGGCATGTGCTGGAAATTTCAGTAGCACGATCTATCGTACTTGGACTAGGATTCGTGAACTTGTTTTGAAAACATAGGCAACTTCTGGACAATTATTGGAATGGAAGCAATACCACAACGCTCCAAATGCTGAAACTTTGAACGCAAACTCGCTCAGCGGACTTCTGTTCATAAGGTGGGGAGTTTATTTAGAAAAAGGGAATAAGCCTAAACAATTAAAAGCCTTTTCTGCTTCAGTTGTCCCACCATGGTTTGGTCTTTTCGCAATTTCACACTCCATGTTTATTTTTATAACTCAAATTTACATCATACTCCTTTGACTCAAAAAATGAAAATCCCTTGTTTGAATTTTAGATCATAAAAAACACAATCCAGAAAATTAAATTTTTGAAAAAATAATACATTAAATCTGTATTAAATTTTCTTAAACTCGTACAAATCTATGTTAAATTTTTAAAAAGTATTATTTCTATGAATATTATTTATAAAAATATTTTATTTGTGTAATTTTTTAAAAAATATTAACATTTTTGAGAGTCTTTTTTGGTTTTTATGGGTTGCACTTAACAAATCACAGGCTTCGATGGGCCAAAAGAATTGGGCTAGATATGCTTTTAGTCCAATTCTATAGTCAATTAGAATGAGAATTTGAAGTTAACAATGGAATCAAGTGGGTGTTGGTGTATATAAAAGGTACTATATAAGATGCCAACATTTAATTAAAAGGGTCTTGAGGAAGTGTTGATTTTCTTTCTTTGTTTCTTGTAACAACAATGGTTTCGTTAATCCATGAGTTGAGATCATTATTAAAATGAAAGATTGAAAGGTGACTAATGAAGTGTCGTTCATGGAGAGCTAAACCGTCCGACTCAATCCGAAGATAACAATCCACAAATGCTAATCCAATTTAGTTGCGTAATAATATCATCTCATATCTTATATTAAAATACAATAAAATCTACAAATGTCATTCTTACAATGAATATGGATGGATATACATGTAACTTGGTTTGGATAACCATTGAAGATTTGAAGTCAGCGTAATGATGATCATCAGCTTTACATGAGTGCCAAATCTACAGCCGTTTGAAGCAAGGACGCTATTTCCTTGGCCAAATTTGGGACACTTGGCAAACCCCGTCAAAATAGCAAGCCAGTTCCAGAAGCTGAACTTGTCTTGCAAGAATTGGTGCACGATAGCCTAGTTTTGGTTTTAGCTCTAACAGCACCATTTTCCACTCGTTTTGCCTAGAACACGTGGCAAAACCTATTCCTAAACCCATTTTACTTGTCGACATCAGATTATTACATTTTAGCTAGTTTTTTTTATCCCTTAATTTTTACCATAATCTCATAAAATTTATGATCAGGATTTGATGTGTTTGAGAAACGACGAACAAAATCCCAGAAAGTGGCAGCCATTTCAGATTATCTAAGCAAATCTATTAATATATATATATATATATATATATATATAGACACACCTCTTTTATTTTTAAAATACTGGAATGATGATCATCATCGGATTACTGTTTAATAAAATATGAGCTATTCCTAGTGTTAGATATTGTTGTAAAAGATAATCATAAATCACTCCAAGGAAATAAAATAATTGATCTCTAGCTCATATTAACAACCTTAGTTTATTCCTTGCAGGAAATCGCGTGACCTCGGTGAGGTCAATATCTTGGCATAATTAGGGGCCACGCAACATAGGATATATTACCATATGATTAAGTTAATCATCTATAGTTAATTTTTAAATTATAATCAATAGGATTGGCTTAAATCTTAACATTTCATGGTGATGTTAAATTGAATATGTAGTAATATATTTCATATAATTCATTTGTATGAATTATATATATGAAATGCATGAAAAAAATTAATTATTTTTATTCATATTATTATTGTAGAGATTATATTTCACTTTCATTTTTATTAATAACCAGTCCTCGTATATTTGTTTTGAATTATGGGAAGAAATTTAAGTATAGATGATTTATATACATGAACTACTCGAACACAACATGGCTAATGCATTCAAATTAAAACCACGACCAAAAACATCTCTACTTAAAACACCCCTCTCGAACCACTCCTATTTAAAGCCGATACACCAAATGTTACATATGTGATAACTTTATACATGATTTCCCAGATTCTGTTTCTACATGATGGTACATGCATGAGGATTTTCGTCACTGAACATGGTAGTAAACTTCTCGTCGGGCGCATTTGGACTAGGAAGTGCTTGATACACGTTCTTGACGAAACCAGAGGGTGCCTTCTTATCATATGCTTGAGCAACATAAGGATATGCCACCAAATTGTAAGGAATGTAAGGCCAAAACTCGGCTCTTTTTCCTGTACTCCTCACTTTCTTTAATACCTTGTTCGGCTCTACATAACCACTTACTACTACTCTGCTTTGCTTTCTGCTTACCTCCACTGCTTTCACACCTGGCCGAGAGAGACAAAAATGGCAAGTTAAACAAAAGAACCTATTAGCCAAAGAATTGGTTTAATAGGCAGTGGACTACACTATAAACTAAGAAATTAAACTACACATCTAGGATGGTGGTTCAATCGTTCATTTATAGCCTCAAGACAAGGGTTGTGTTTGGTTCGCTGTATTTAATTTGGCAGTGGAGAAGCTTTAATGGCTTCGATGATTAGTCGGCGACAGAAAAGATCATGTCCTTTTCGTGTCAAGAAGTTGGCTGCAATAGTTAATTACGGGGCAAAAAAACTTGCTATTTGCAAGTATACTTTTTGCTTGTTTCGAAGAGATAAGTCTTGGCCTAAAGTATTAAATCTTGTTTGACGTTAAGTGAAATAGCAAAAAGGTATCTTGGAAGTAGCAATATCTCTGCAGCAAATCTATGATGTCAGACTTTGTAAGTGTACTTCAAAGGAGGAGCAGAGTCAACCCATAGTTATGTTAGGTCTCTTCCAACTCCACAATACGAGGAAGCTCAATTCTTTGACTCCAGTTTTAGTTCTTTTATTATTTTTGGAAAAAGATAATGGCGTATTGAATTCTTTATAGTGAAATATGCATGCTCATATTTTGGCCGAAAGGAAGAGCAAAGTTGAAGGGATGAAAACTGGGAATTATGGGGAAACCATTAATACTCTAAAATAAAAGAGGTGCTAACCCTTTTGAATTGTTTAAGCGGATTTGAAAGGCTCAAGGATTAATGTTAAAAAAATGGATTTAAATGGATTCATTACTGCAAAAACAAGATCCCAAGCCATATTTAATTTGTAATAGACATGAAGTGTCTGTGTATGTGTAAACAAAGAAATAATTGAACTAAAGGAAACAGAAAAAAGGAAACAAAGAAACCTTTCATGTTGGAAACAGCATGTTTAACTCTTCTTTCACAGCCATCACAGTCCATTTTAACTTTGATTTCAACTGTCTGCAAGAAAAGAAAATCTCATCGGTGATGTTAATGGGGAAGCAAAGAAGATGATTCATAAGCAGACATGGAATATTTGACAAGTAAAAGAGAGGAGAAACATGCATCAGAAATCAGCAAGCTAATTAAAGAAGTTGAAACACATAATAATCAGTTGTGTAAGAGAGAGAGAGAGAGAGAGAGAGAGAGAGTTAAGCAAAATTACCTGCATTGGCTTTCGCTTTCTCTTTTTTCTGGCATAAGTGAATAAGTCTGAAAGGTAATCCGAGAAATCATCGAGAGCACCCATTTTCTTCTGAAAGCCAAAGTAAGCGAGGAGTTTCAAACGCAGAAAGAGAGAGAGAGATCGCTATGGAGAAGAAGAGAGCGGAGAGAGTTATATGCAAAGAAATGCAGCGAATGGAGATGTCTATATATATATATATAAATAATAATTAATCATGGTTTATAAAACAAAAACTATGATTAATAATTAACTGGAAGAAGAACCGTGTTGGTGCAAGTTGTTTTTTTCTTTTTAAAAGAAATAATACGAATATGAAAATCATAAGAAACGACCGTAATTCTAAATATTAGTATTGAACAGAAAGCTATGATGATGGTTGGCTTGTACGAGGGGTTACTAGGGAACTGTTTTCTTCGCTATTTTATTGTTTTCTTTATCCCGAAGAAAAAGCTTGAGCGTTTCTTTTCATTAGTTCAAGCAGTGGCCTACTCCCTCCTCCTCCCTTTTTTCCAAAAAAACATCTCAATGGTTGGATTAATTTGACTTATAATATTACCTCTTAATCTGAGGATATATATTTTGGCCATAAATACAATCAATAAATAACTAAAATCTAAATGCTTTCCCTGTTATCTTGCATGCAAAGATAAATAGCAAATAGGTGGCTGTACATGCCTTTTTTATGGGGCATGCAATTATTGCCAATCAAGGTCATAGACTGTACAAACCATGCATGGCATGGGCCAACACTCTTGTAAATACAATGTTATTTTCAGCTTGGTATTTTCGTAAAATATAGATTTCAAATAATTTAATTTACCCCAGAATAAAAGGAATAATTGAAATACCTGGAGCCCATCTGTCTCTCATCATTGTTGGAGTAAAACCAGTTCGAACCATGATCCATGTCCAGCTAGCTGCACAGGTTTTTCTCCTCTTTATGCCCACCTAGTTCACATTTGTATGCGGCGTTTAGCTGGACTCCCATATGTTCAGAGGAAAGCCATAATAATGATAAATAATAATAATAATAATAATTTAACAAATGTTTTTTCTTCGTTATTTCATTATTACAACAAATTTTAATTTAATAATCAGGATGATTTAAATATTAAATGTTTTCTAAAAAAATTTACTTGTATTTAATGAGGGTTTCGATCATGCAAGAATACTGGTGAAGGCATTGACCATGGAGACCGGGACGGGAGCGGTTCTAACCAATCATATGTTTAGTCTACTTATATTTCATAAATGGCACCCACTCTCGATATATATATATATATATATATATATATATATATATATATATTTGAATCAAGAAAAATAAAATGATATAAAATAGTTATTCATCAATTACGAAAATACTATAATTTTACCGAACAGCGTGTGAAGGGAAATCTAAAGTAGTCATGCAATGAAATGAAGTATAACAATGAAAGCATGAAGCAGGCGACACAGAAGCTGCAATAGATGCATTTTTGGGTTTCATGTATCGTTTTCATATGAAAAAGACTTGCATCCGAGCTTCTTACCTAGCATGTTTTCGTGGTTATCTCTATTATTGTCTAGCCAAAAGCATGAACTACATATAGTTACAAGCACCACATTTAAAATTATACCATTATCAATACCCAAAAAAAGATCATATTCTAAACTATTATTTATTTTAAAAAAATAGAAATATATTGAAATCTAAATTTTATTTTAATATATATCTAGATCTGAGTGATTTAATAAATAATATGAAAGTTATATATAAATTTTAAGTAAAAATTGTATGTTACAAATAAAATATATTTTAATCTATAATTAATGTTCTAAATTATTTTATTCCATTAAAAGGAGGCATTAAAATTGCAAAAGAAACTTTCCGAAAGAGCAATTGTTAAAAACTCAAGAGGACGTACTAGAATTAGCAAGTGTAACAGACGAGCAAGGGCCGGCTGGCTGGCTGGCTGCCCAGCAGCTACATACTACTTTACACCCTGATTGATTGATTAATTAATTACTTACTTGGGTGTACAATTCATTGTTTCTATCTTAGAGCGGCGCGTTTTGATCGTATAAAGATACAAGTGCTGTAGGTAGCTGTTATATACATTGCAATAATGATTGCAAGAACTCAAAGAAAGTTGACATATAGAATACAGCCAGCTCATTTCTTCCTGAGTTTCATATGCCACATAAATGACTTGTGAAGAACGTTTGAAAATGAAATAATTGATTACAGTGTTAGGTTCCGTGGCCAACGGATCTTCGAAGTTCACTTGATTTTTCTGGACATGCATTTGTATTTGTATGAAGATGTTTAGTATGAGCATATGAAAAAGAATGATATTGTAATATTAGATTTGAGATATGAATGTAATGGTTTTGGTTGATCATTGTATATGATTGAAGCCTATAGGCCAATTGGACACAGTTGGTTGGAGGTTTGGTAAACGTCCCTGTTTCAATTTTTACACAGTCGCAAGAAATCTAATTAATGTTTAGAGCTTTCAACATCAAAATTTTTGCATCACACAAATACAAATTAATTAATTAATTAATTTTACAAGGAATTTCAATAGGAATATGTGGATGGATGGTTATTTAATTACTTCTTTCTTAATTAATTCATCTAGCTCCCTATTCAGACCGAAAGCAACAAGCAACTGTGATTATTTACAACCTCTTGCTTACGTTGAATCGAAAATCAAACGTCATTTTTTAATTGCAGCATCCATTGCCTCCCTTTTAATTATGATGTGTCTATATCTATGCCAATGGCTTGATGTTTTAGACTTAATCAAATTATATGCTATCTTCATCAATATAGTTAATTCTATAGCAAGTCTATTTAGGTGAATCATAAATACGGCCGTCGTACAATCTAGCTCGCAAGGCTCTCTTGCCGGATATCCACGGCAAGACTATTACCCATGCAATTGCCATATATATGTGTGGGGGATATGACTTCGCCTGTGTGACGGATTGATTAACATGTATCATTCTTATTATGGTTTAAGGGCCATGATCGGATCGGTCATTAATTACCTTGTGATTTTTATGTAACCTCATGGTATACATATTCTATGATGTTATTTATACAGTAATTATAAAAATAAGGTATTTTCTTAAATTATAATAATTGATTTTTATTATTTGTCGAAATTTCCCTAGATTACCACTCCTGAATTAAAACAAATACGCGTGCAGCCGTCGTAAATTGTCATCATATATCTTACAAACATATTTCTAATTTATAAATACCAATTGATCTGCTTGTTTCGAGTGTGCAAGAAAACGATGAAAGGCCTATATTCAATTTTATTGGGTATATTATTTGAACATGAAGACGAAGAAGGAGAACAAGTCACAGAAATCAAAAGCTCCAACCGGAACAACTGCGTCAGTCGGCGAAACTCAATTCCGAAAAGCACCCGCCAATGCACGAAGGAGAGGGCGGTAATAATCATGGTATCATTAGTACCGTTGATGAGGATTTTTCTGAGAAGGGCAGTAGTGTTGGATCCATATCTGGGACTAATACTAGTAATTTTTTCCATGACGAAAGAGCTTTGATTAATCAAGAAAATGCTGCTGTAGTTGATCCCTCTGGCTTTGATCCTCCAGGAGCTGGCAATTACGAGTTGTACACGGGAAACTTGGCGTACGATATTCAAGACGAGATGGGGCGGATCGAATTTTATCACAATCATGTGAATGGATGATGAGTAGTTGTTATGGGTGGAATAATAATAATCCCTACGCTTCGTACTAACTACACGGACACTTAGATAACAGAATAAAATGATACTGCGATCTATGAATAGCCATGTTCATCTCAATGTGGTCCGTCTGCACCTCATACGGTAAGAAATTATGTAGCAGTTCTAGCAATATATATGCACTGTATAATGTGCTTGGTATTATTACAAGTTAGACCCAAAAAAGAATTAAATCAAGCTATTATACTCTC
This sequence comes from Dalechampia spathulata, assembly GCA_948192965.1. Lineage (NCBI taxonomy): Eukaryota > Viridiplantae > Streptophyta > Magnoliopsida > Malpighiales > Euphorbiaceae > Dalechampia > Dalechampia spathulata. The sequence goes on along the minus strand of CANYBF010913842.1, from coordinate 58,128 downwards.
AGTTATCTATATTAACCAATCACTAACCTCCACTAGTCAACCACGTGTCAAAATTTCCCCCCGGGTGAACTCCAAACCCCTTTGTAACAAACTTTATTCTACATTATCCAACCACACTCCTCCACGTGTCCACAATTTTTCCCTCCAAAAGCCTTCCCTCAAATAATAACTACCACTGTTGCATGTTACACCGAAAGCCCCATCCTCCCTTCCCCTGCCAAAGGAAAGGAATACCAAAAAACACAAAAAGCTCGAGATTCTTTACTAATGGCGATCATATTTCTCATCTTTTTAACCCTGTTTTGTTTCCTCTACACCTCCAGTTCCATAACACCCACTTCTCCAAACACGATTCTAGACGAAGCCGTTAATGTCCTTAGTAACACTTCAGGCTATAATTCAATGGCTCTCACTCTTGAATTTGGTTCAAGATTGATAATAACGCCGCTTTCTCCAGCTTATCTCACAATCTTTTGTCCTTCTGATGCTGTTTTCGTCAACTCAGGCCAACCCTCTCTTAATCTTCTTCAATTTCACTTCTCTCCTCTTTCTTTTTCTCTACATTCGTTCCAATCTTTGCCTTATGGTTCCAAGATTCCAACTTTTTGGGCTAATCACTCTCTTACTGTCACTTCTGATGGCGATTCTGATGAATTTGAAGTTAATGGTGTCAAGATTAATGGGTTTCCCATTTATGATAATAGGAATTTGGTGATTTTCGGAATAGACGAGTTTCTTGATCCAAACTTTCAGCTTACTGATTCTGTGAAGCCACCACCTGCTCCTTTTCATGGTCTTGATTGTCCTGTTTTAGATGGTCGTGTAGATAGTAATCACTCTTTTGATGAGGCCATTGAGGTTTTGATATCAGAAAGGTATTCCATTATCGCCCATTTTCTTGATCTTCAATTGGCAAACTTTAAGGATCAAACGACACTAACCATCTTCGCTCCAACTGATGAATCTCTGGAGGGTTTTCTTGGCAATATCAGAGCGTACGGTTCAATCTTTCTAAGACATTTTGTGCCCTGTAAGATATCGATGATTGATCTGGCAAGCATTGAATATGGGTCGGTTTACACATACTTGAATGCTTTCTTCATTAATATCTCAAGAGATGGTCGTAATATAATTCTGAACGGAGTTAAGGTTATAGCTCCAGAGATGTATAACAATAGTTGGCTTGTGGTTCATGGTCTTGGTGGGAGTCTTTTAGAGGGAAATGATAGCGAGAGCAACTGTGCTAATGCAAGAAATGATTACATGTTCTTGACAGTCTCTACGCTTCTGGTTTCTTTCTGTATGGCTTACTTCTACACCCCCATGTGCTGGATAGCCTATGTGTTCCTTGCTCTTCTCGGCTCATTGACAAAGAAGACTTGAAGATACATGCATTAATTCAATGCCTTCATTTCTTTTGCTTTTGGGTTATTTTCTTTTGTAAAATTTTGGAGTTCTAGTAGTTTCGACGTTGTAAACCCCACTCCGCTGCTTTTGGGTCTGATTCTTGCAATTTTCCATGGCAGTTGATATCATGATTTCGTACGACCATATTAGCCTACATCAACTTTCATAAATTGTTCGAATTAGCCTAGTTTCCTCTAGTGAGTTGAGTTGAGTTTCGTTCTATTATTTTAGAACTGCTATTCTGTTAATATTGCACCCGAGACTCACTCACTAGAAGAGCACTGAACTGACAAGTGATAACCATGGATGATGATGAGAGGTAGAAGTTCTCTGTCAAAGATATAGAATTATAGAGAAGCTAAAAATCATTGCATGTGCTTCAAAATTCAAGCAGTAACCAGTAATATGCAAAATCAGTAAAATCTATTACTTCCATTAATGCAAGTCAAAACAAGGGTGAAAACCCCAACCATGTTTTCATGACATTAAACCAGGGGTATGCATTTTTTCAGAACATATTACAGTGTTAATCCCAGAGGCATGGATGAGCTGTTCTTCTAGTCCTGATGACCAAGAGATATTGGCTTGCTGAACTTAAGCAACAAATGGAGTTTTCCTTAGTTTGTCAATCTTGTGTGCTAAAAGCACAGCAGTATCCTTCTTTCCATTTTCAAGGAGAGATTGTTTCAGATGACCAAACAAAGCAGCTGGAGGGCGAATACCCATATCCAACATCTCTTGAAAGTACTTGCAAGCCATATCCAGCTTATTTTCATAGCACAGACTGTTGATTAATATAGAGAACATATGCATCCCTGGAAGGATTCCCTTGGTCTTCATCTGATCCCAAACCTCAATTGCCCTATCCACTTCCCCCATGTTGCAAAACATCCTAACGATGATCTCATAGGTACTTACAGTTGGCTCACATCCCTCCTCGCTGCTCATTCTCTTGAAAACTGAAAAAGCCTCGGTTGTCTTTTGAGCCTTTATCAAATGATGAAGGACTATGTCATAAGTTCTTGAATTCGGACCCACCCCACATTTCCTCATCTCATCAACCATCCTATAGGCATCATCCATCCTCATCGACCAACAATAAGCTCCCACAACTGCATTGTAAGTAGGTGTCTCCGGAGCCAATCCATTTGCAGTATGTCTATGGAAGAAACCCAGAGCTTCGTTCAACCTCTTCTCAGAGCCCAAGCCATTTATTAAAGTGCAAAAAATATGAGGACTAGGTTGGCAATTCCTTGCTTCCATGTCATGGAACAATTGAATTGCATCGTCATACTTCCTAGCTTTACAATACGCATTGATAAGAATGCCATACGTTACAACATCAGGTTGAACGCCCTCATCTTTCATTTCCCTATAGACCTCATCTAACTTCAACAAGTTTTTCTCTCGGCCCCAACCCTCTAGCAGTATAGTATACGACTTAATATCAGGCAAAAATCTTCTCTTTTTCATTTTATCGAACACGTCCTGCGCGACCGAAACCTGCCTGGACTTGCACAGAGTGTCAAGAAATCTATTAAAATCTGTTGATTCGATGTTCAAACCGTACTTCTCCATCTTCTCAAATGTATTTACTGCTTCTTTAACTTTACTTGATCTTGCATATCTCCTAGAAATCAATGCAAAAGTATCCTTGTTTAACAACCCTTTTCGCTTCATGTCATTAACCAAATTCCATATCATATTAAATTGCTTGATCTTGCCAAGAGATTCAATCAAAGCGTTGTAGCTTTCAGTTGCATAGAAGAACCCTTTTTGCTTCTCTGCCCATCTAAAGAAGGATAATGCAAGAAGACCAGCATTCCTTAACCTCTTCAAAACCTCTAATACCAAAGCTGGCGATACCTCAACAGAAGCACCAAGTAGTAATGTCTCTATGCTTGAATTGGGATTTGTGGACAACAATCTGCAAACCTTTTCAGTATCTTCAACAATTTTATCCGTTACAACTTCCGGGTCTTGCTCCAAATTAGCATGAACTGACCTTTGGAAGTTAAACAGACATGGCTTTCCAAAGTGGGTTGTGGAGTTAGGAGTGAAAGTTTTGTTGACGATGACCTGTTGGGAACTAGCAAATGATCGAACAATGAAAAATCGACGACAAAAATGAGTAGAACAAAGATACAAAAATCGAGGGCGACTCATCTCGAGCGAGAGAAAATCAGATTAAGCAGACCCTATTCAGATAACATTCTCAGGAATCGTTTGATCATGTAAGGTTCGGTACTCGGACGACACTTGCTAGGCTCAGTACGTATGTTTATGATAAATTACAGAATTAAGTAATTTTTAACTTTTAGTGTAAATTTAATGACAAAATTGTGTTTTTAGTGTATAGTTTAGGGTAAAAATGGCCAAAAAATTAAAATTGTTGCAAATTTGAGCATTTGCTATAAATCTGGGGCATTCTGTGCCTGTTCCTGAATGGAGGTGATTCATCATTTCGATGTGAAAAGTGGTAAGAATAAAACAACGTTCTATGACGTGGCGTCATAGTAAGTGTTTAATTCGCATTCAGGACACGTGGGCTATGTTGACAGCAAAAGTGGGGACCACATTGATATTCTACGGATACAGGCTGCCGTATATGATGTATACTACATAGGAGTAAACTAAAACATATTCAAATTATAATACGTAATTATATCCAATTTAATATATATTAGATTGATTTAAATTTTGAGAAGTATTTATGGGATGGACTGTTGAATTGGTTGGATGGAGGATGAGTATGTCTGAAGGGTATGATGATGGTTGAATCAACGTGATGGTGTGTTGATTATATGTATGAGAGTTTCTTAGAATTAGGGGTTCGCTTTAGCTATGATGGGTCATCATCATCCTGTCTTAACTTGGTATCATCAATCATGTCCAATACCTCCTTTTCACTATTACAAACACCCAAGCCTGAAGTCAACAGTTCTGGTTAGATATATGTTTTTCTTTTCCATACCATATTTGGTTGAACCAGCACCATTCCCTAACTGCGTTAACTAAATAACTTAACAATTAATTTATTTTTTTATCCCTGAATAAATTAAACAAATTTAAAATATGGTAAATCATGTTCATTAAAATTAAAATGACGAAATTAACATATCTTTTATGGTTGTGATTGTACTTCGAAATGGATAAAATAATAAAAAATCAGATGAAATATGAAAAATAAAATGATTTGATATCTAAAAAATATTAATTTAGAAATGACGAAAATGCCAAGTCTTCATTCATAAACTGTTGATACACACAGAAGCAGTATTGTAAAGCCAAAAAGCATTCATATAATATGTTACAGCTAAGTTTGTAGTTACATCCAGCAAGAACCAGAAAACGAAGCACATGTTCTTCCACGCTTTCATGGCCGCTCAGACCGCCTGATTTATTGAAAAATAGAAATACAATTTTTCTGGTGGCGTATATTATTATTATTATAACGATTAAATCTCATTTAACATTAATATTAATGATAAATTAAAATAGTGGTAGATGGATCATTAAAATTGAATGAAAGAATGCTATAAAGGGGAAATTAAATAAAGAAAAGAAGCGTAATAATATTTATGAAGAGGAGAATAGAAGAAGTTATTATTGCCAAATATAGTGGCAAGAAAGTCAAAGAACAAAATGACCAATGAAAAAGTCAAACCCATCACCAATAATTGCGCATGAACTCAACTAAGCACCATTCATTCATCAAATTCACTCTTAACGCCATCGATTAAATCATTTTGCAAACCAAAAAAAAACAATTAATTATTAATCTTAAATTGCAATCCCATAAAATCATTTTACAAAAGAGAGAAACAAACAATCAATCAAACCAGGACAGGAGAAAGGGGAGAGTGCTATCGCAGTCTCTCTTTTTCATTCTCTTCATCTCTCAATCCTATTCATATATTACATATATATATTGTGTGTGTGTATGTGTATATATTGTTCATCTTTAATATATATATATATATATAAAGTTTCAAACTAACCAACAACTACCCTTTTCTTTATTCTTATTATTATTATTATTATTGCTCTCATATTTTCATTGTTGTTCCACCACCATTAATTGAATTCTTTCTCCTAAATTATCTGTTGATGCCAATCTTAATAACTTAGAACAACCCCTTTTTCACCCGTTAGAGATCTGTATCTTTGGTTATATTATGGAAAACATTAGCCGGGTTCGAGCATTTTCTTCTCCTGAATTGGCACCATCTTCTCCAACTCAAGTTGTCCGTCCAGAAGTATATGGTTTGGAAGGTAGGTGATTCACTTTCTTCCATGTTCATTATCATCACAAATCTATAATATATTTATGTTTGTTGTTTGTTTCTGATCGAGATCATTTCGGGTTTGCTTTGATTTTGTCTTTTGTGTATAGGTATTGCTACGAATGTGAAGCTGTTGTTAAAACTAATCCAAGAACATAACGGAGCAAGCACAAATGATGATAGGAAAACGCAGAGGATTGCTGGAATGATCACAATCTTAGATGATGTTAAATCTAGAATTGAAAAATCACAGTCTGCCAGGAGAAGATTGGCCGAGCTTAGGCGATGTAACACGGAACTTAGGCCTAGTCGAGCTCCCAATACACCAAGGGACAAGAGGCCTCAGGAATCGTTGGGTGATGACAATGAAAAGATAAGAAAACAGTTAAGTGCAAGCTTGGCAGCCAGAAAGAGCCTGGAAATTATGTGTTCAAGCTTGGGAAAGGAAAAGGAAATAATGGCTAGAGAGGTTGCAAGAAAAGTCAGTGAATTGAATGGTATGGAGGAACTTGCCAGTGATCTTAAGGCTCAGAACGACACATTGCTGGCGAAACTACAAGCTCATGCCGCAGAGCAGATGGAGAAGAGGAATGGCAATGGAGAAGGAGATGTTCAAGGCAATGCAGCACTTCAGGAACGGAACAAGGCCCTTTCAGATCAACTACTCAAGTCGCTCGATAGGTATCGATCTTTGAAAAGGAAATACGAAGATGCCAAGAAGGAGAAGTTCAGGATTCAGGATACCATGGACGAAATTGGAGAGGAGGTAAAGGCTGGACTTCAACGAATACGTAGCTTCAGGGAGAAAATGGACTCGAACAAGGATCGACAGCCGGATATCGAAAAGGAGATTTCATCATTAGAGGAGATGTTTGAGCGGTTTGACATGAAACTCTACAAGCAAAAGGAACAGGATACCGAATGCTCTAAACTAAAAGCTGAGATCAGAGCTAGCAAGCCTTCTGTCTTAGCGTGAAATCGGGAGGGTGACTGAAAACCACAGAGCATGGAGAACTCTGCTCGGGAATTTTGCTGATGTATTTGTTTTGATATTTTACTGAATTCACCAACAGGAGACACGATTTTCAGCATATATGGATGTCTCAGAGTAGAATTACCATTAGCCATTCGTTGTGTTTTATGTTCAATTGACTTGTTCAGTTTACATAGTGTGCCGTCTCCAAAACAGTTTGTATAATTCAAAAAATTCCAGCCTCTTTTCTGTCTTCTTGGGAATGGCAGTTGACATTCCTCTGTTATCTGTCACTGATGGGACGACAAATTTCAGTCCTCTTCCCCCACGGAACAAGAATATGGTGATATCCTGCCTTCTCCAGAAGCATTATTTCCGAAATAAATATTCTAAATTAAATAACCTACCAAAAAAATCATATAATTCAAATATTTGTATTTTCCCTTGTGCTTTACTATAATGAAATTATTCTAAACCACTTCTGGAAAATTAATGATAAGAACTGGATATTCATGAATGAAGCGAGATGGAGAGTATTCTTCCCTTTTAATTCAGGGCAAATGTTGCTCCATTTAATGGATGCCCTTACAAGCTCCAGTTCTTTGTTTAGCAGACTTGATTTCTTCACAGATTCTATGTAATTCAATATCATTAACGGATGGAACATGATTTAAAATCTGGATATGCTTATATCGCCACAAAATGAAATCAGGGAGCCTTTAATCTATTGGGTCCTTGGATTTAAATATAAATAAGCATTATTCACTAAAATTCTGTAAGCTGCAGGCTGCAATGGAGTTTAAAACCCAAGAATTGGTCACTGCCTTGGCTCCAGTTGCACGTGCCCAAGCTTCAGCATCAGCTCTTCTGTGGCCTAAAACTAATACCCTTTTGTTGAGATGGCATTTATCAGGAAGCTCAACACTGTAAATTATGAAGGTAGAGGATGATACGTTCCCTTGCTCATCGCCCCTGGATAGAGGTTTTCTATGCAGAACAGCTCCTCCTCCAGCTACTATAAGATCTTGAATATATCCCTTGTAAGAAGCTACAAAATCTCCCATCAAATAGAATTTTAACCCCTCAAAGATTTTGGATTGCTGCATATAAAAACGAAAACCAAAAAAAAAAAAAACAAAAAGAGGATTATTGGCAAGTTATACATTACAGAAGAATGAAACAACATTAATAAATAAAAATTACAAGGCATTATGTATCCCCAAAACACTAAGCGTTAAATAATCGAATTTTACTTATTTATTATAGTTATAGGCATTTAAAACATTATTAATTTGAAAAATGATGTTGGAAGTGCCTAGTATGTGCCTGGCACGCATAAAATGTATTTGTAATTTTTTCTTTGTTTACGATTTAATGATATGATGCACATTGGTTAAATGTCAAATACGTGTACATGTCGAAAAAGTGTCTAATGGTGCACGCCTATTATTAAAGGAGCGTATGTGGATCATAGTGTCTCTTCCGATGCAAGGATAAACGATTAACACAGTTGAAGGAAAAGATTTTGATATGCTACAAGCTAAGAGAAGCAAAGAGCAAACCCACGGAATATTGCATATCTGTTTATTTTCGTAAATGCTATAGTCACAGAAAAGTTCTATTAGAGATGAACAGAAAGAAATAAGAAAGTGAGTGGATGCGAAATAAGAATCAAGTCCAACATTGGCTTGGCATGTACAAGCATATAATGATGATACTAATTCTAGGGTTAAAGTATGGGAACCGAGAGGACAATTCCAGAGAGTGCAAAAATAGGGAGCATACCTTGTTACTGATCCGAAGCCTTCCAAGCTTCGGGCCGTTCTTGATGCCATGAATATCAACCTGGATTTCGAATGGCTCTTCTTGCACAAGTTTAATTGCCTTCATGCAAGCCTTAACCCCTAAAAAAAAGCACAGCCGAAAGTGCAGATTTACAACAAACAAAATCATAAAACTGTATATACACTTGAAGCTTCAACTCGGATGTAAAGCTGCTTATAGAATTCAAAAGTTCAAGTGAATGAAAGCAACCGAAAGATAGAAGCTACTAACATTCTATACTTAGTATCCACATTCCCTCCAAAATACCCATCAAAACCTTGAGGGTTCTTCTGCATGCTCCATTTTCATCGGTTGATGCGATGACATGGGTGACACTCCGATCCCAACTTTTTAACACAGTCACTCCAGATAATCTTTGAAACTCGGAAATAATTTCCTGCAGCAATCAGTGGAACACTTAACTTTTATATTGTTTTTCCTTCGTTGGTCGGAATAACAATAGGGAGAAAACTGCAAGAACTCACCCTTTCCTCAACTGTGAGAGCAGAACAACAAAGAACCAAACTGTTCGGTGCCCCTCCCGAGTTCCAACTTGAACATGTACTAACATCTTGTTTACAAGCGACTTGGTCCCACTGATTGGACATTTTTCTGGATGAAAGAGAGATCCCAGGTAACAAAATGCTTGACGAACAAATGTGATGAATGCTAAAATAAATTAATGGAAGATTCAAGGTACCTTTTTGGATTGCTTTTCTTTTTTAATCTCCCCTTAGTTGTCGGATATTCATTAGGCAACTTAGAAGAAGCGTGCAGTGGGCAGAACATGACAAAGTTATTCTGTTGCAAGAGATTTAAGCGAATTAGAAAAGTGTTGAAATAAGCACATAACAGTATTAGGATCAGGAATGGAAGAAGTGTGCTATGAGACACTTAACAGTATCCCATCGACATTGAGGAGTCAATTTTGCGCATGTTACATGGAAACTCTTGCGACAGCTCTTCTCACAACATCCAAGAGAAGCACCTTTGAGTCCACAGCAGCAACACTTTATTCTCCTACTTCTAGTTAACTCAGCTTCAAGATTAATCGCAATATCATCCTCAAAATAAACGTTAGGTGCCCTACACATATGAATCTAAATAATTATACAATAATCTATAATAGCAACAACATATGCAATATTGACGAAGAATTAGGAGTTTCACATTGATGATGTTGACCAAAAAAGATATATCAAAGGTAAAACCTGTGGTATACAAAATCACAAATTAGAGGTGATAAGAAATTCGGCTTAACCAAAAAACCAACCAAACTGACCAGTTCAGTTTAATTACATTCTAACAAGAGAAACAAATTTGGTTTGGTTGACATAAGTGAATCCAAAATATAATGTTCGATTTGATCAACTTTGGTTTAACCAAAGCAATCAAACTTTGGTACTTCAAATAATTTTTTATATAATTGAGAATTATAAATAACATAACCAAATAAACCAATCAAAACCAGAATGTTTAGATGCTTGCATTTTTTTGGTTTAATTTATTTTAATTTTTCAACATTCAATTCAATTCAGTTTTCTTATTAGTCGGGTTCAGTTTGGTTTTTGGTATTTGGATTTATGATATTTTGGTTTTGTAGAATGAAACAACCAACTATATGAAATTAAGATTAAAGATAAATGGAAAAACAAAAGAAATGAAGCTTCCTTGGTTAGTTCATTTGAAAAATGATCTTACCACTCAGCACAACTTCTATGAGAGTGTATGACCTTGGATCCCCCTTCATAACTGGCAGCAACAGGCTTGCCATTGTAGTAATGGACCATCTCTCCTGCTGCCTGCATTTTGGTAAGCACAGTTAGTAGTAGATTATGAATTTTTGAAGAAAAACGATTCAGAGATTTAGGCTCTGGAAACAGATACCTCTGAAACTTCTGAAGAAAGACAGAAAGCACATTGAAATTTATGAGAAAGGGGTTGGCAACTTTGCCTAGCCACTCTATTTTCTCGATCAAGTTTCCTGAGCTCTACTGAATTATTACGAATCCTTGAACCAGGATTGCCTTGCACCTTTTCAGTGGATTGAGTTTTTTTACCAAAGGCGTTAGCAACACTTTCGATGGATTGAGCCTCCTTCGGGGAGATATTATTCTGATCCTCCTTGTGCTCACCGATGACTGCATCTTCTGAGATACCATGAAAGGAAACTTTCTTATTCTTCTTCTGTAACTTATTATTGCTTCCTGGAGCCGATGAAGAATTAAATCCTTTGCCATGTATCTGGCATCTTCGCTTGTCCTCTGAGATGTTCATATCATCAATCTCCGAAGGACTTACTTCTCTTTCCTGCGAGTTTCCAGCTATGCTAATTTCTTGGATCTCACTACTGGTAGATTTCAGTTTTCGTTTCCTTGACCTTGAACTGTTATCCATCCTGCTCAGTGTAGTGGTCCTCTCAAAGATATTTCCACTATTCCTTAGAATATCTTGTTTGTCACATTGTTGTTTACCTGATGAAGAGGACAAAACTGCATCCAACTCCTCTCTGAAACTTGGTGATTCTCCTCTCATAGAAAGGGGAAGAACACTTTCACTTTTGAACTCATTTGCAGAGGTACCACAAATAGCCTTTTCCTTTCTCTTCCGAGGTTTGATGTATTTTAAGGAATCGCCCTTATGATCATTTGCTTCATTTTGCTTAGTTTTTGTAGTATTGGTCTTTGACTTACTATCTTGTTCTGTATCTTTTTTAATGCACCTCTTTAAAGTTGCTTTTCGAGCAACCCAACCTCTCCTGTCGGATTTATCATTTGCGTTTTGACTATTTGTACTTGGTGCAAGCAGTTCCTCATCTTCCATGATCATTTTTTGATCAGGAGTGCCGAATTTACCATTTCCAATACTGGGTTCATTTACATTTGAACTTAGCAAGGCTGCTTCTTGTCTGCTTTCTTGCATTGCATCAACTTCACCAGCATTCTCATCCTGCTTATGACTTGAATTTTAGGTCAATCCAAATGATTTAAAACAGGACCAGAAATTACACAGCAAAAACCGTACTACCATAGTACCTGCATCTTAGTAGGACTTGTGGGAGTTGAATACAGTTCAGGGGAACAAGCTCTTTGCGTCCATTCAAACATTTCACTATCAAAAAGATTTGCATCATTTGATTTGCCACACAATACCTCCTGCATTATTTTGGAATAGCAATAAGATAACTTCACGGCTTAGAACGAAAATGCTAGCTATTTTTTTTGTATTACATAAAACTGGAACATGTACAGGAGGAATTCCGCAAGAAGCATACAATAACATACAAACTATACAAAGATTTGAGACTAACTAAAGGCATGTATTGCAGTTGCAAAACTATACCAAGATGCACAATCAGATATCTAAAGAAAATATGTAAAATAATTAACAACCAAGTCGCGTAAATGTTAAGGTAAGTTGGAACACAGTATTCTATTCATCAAACACTTACTTCTGGGGATAATTTAGAGGCATATTCATCATCTGAATCCTTGATATCGCTAAAAGTAGGAACATGAGGAGGCGATATGTTCAAAAATTGACTGCCAACAGTTTGCTGACTTAAGGTCTCTATATCTTCTTCGTCTCTCAACCAGAAGAAAGGAGAAAGCACAGGTTCACCTTTTCCATTGGAAACAGGATCCTTCTTCTGGACCAGTGAACTGTTCTTAAGTCCATCCTTGATGTTTTCATCTGATTTAGTTTCTAACTTCTCAGATCGAGTAGGAGTTTCTGAAGGAAGGCCTTGTGGCACTTGAACTCTTTTGTTTGTAGGGAATGAAGGTTTTGCAGCAACAGAACTAGAAACCTCCAATTTAGATTTAAATTTTTTTCTCGAACCTTTTCTTTTTGATGTTCTTTGATTTTTCGCTTTATCCTCACAGAGCCGGATATCTTGTCTGCAACAATTTGCATCACCTTCGACTTGCCCGTCTACAACATGGGATAATGCACAAGAAGAAATAAATGAAACCCACGTAAATTATAGTCATCCTAGAAAAAAATTAATTACAGAAATAAAATGTACATAAAGCAAGTTATTCGTAAGAAATAATTACATAACTAAATATGTACAAATAGCAAGAAGAAATAAACAAACTAAAATATGCACAAACAGCAAGTAGTACACAAAACTAAAATATGTAGCAGGAAGCCAGGAATGGAAGAGCATAACACGTGACAAACACCAACTATAATAATCAAAATCCAGGCTTCTGCAATGTGTCTTCGTTGGAACTTTACCGGATAAATTTGTTGATGTTGGATTCTGAGTAACAAACAGCTGCAATCCTGAAGCAGCTTCCATGCTTTTGTAAATGCTCACTAAGGTATCCATGTGAGGAGCAGCTCGAACCTCTGAAGCAACAGAAACGAAATTATGCAATGATACTTATCATTTAATTTTCCTTTGCTTTTCTTTAAACTACACATGTCCATTTTAGAGCCTTAGCATTAATAATTCTTAAGGAAATCAAGCTGTTATGTTGTATCAATCGGAACTTATAAATCCTTCATTGATTAATACACATGCTAGTGGCACATAAGCATTTGATGTAGAACCTCAAATTAGATCAATTTGTATGAAAATACGATCACTGTTTACCTCTACGCCGATATGGCACCTTACAAACTGGACAATTGGAACCGGATTTCATCGAATTCACTATACAAGAACTGAAAGCGACAACAGAAAACAGTGAATATAAATTTTTACCCTCTTCTGATCCGAAATCTTAGCACAAAAATGGAGGGAAAAAACTTAGAATCAGCAATAACAATCTTTTATTCGAGTGGAACAAGAGCTTACTTGCAGAATACATGATTGCATGTAAGGGAAACCGCAGAATTGAATAAACTCAAGCTGAAAAAAATTTAAAAATTGCAGGTACTATCCAATTAGACTAGTTTCTACAGATATCTGGAAAGAAAAAATTTAAAAGAATTAAAGTTACCAGATGGGACATTTGAGCTCTCTACCCATTTTCTCAAGGTGACTCGGATCCATTTTTAGCTCCAAATTGGAGACTTGGCTTGGAAATTTTTCTTTATATATTTCGTCAAAGAAACGGAGATGTTTTAAATTGCTTCAAAGCGCCAAAATCCACACACATATTTGGCGGGTTTTAAAATTTTTTTGGTACAACTTGAGACGACTATCGTCTGCGTTTCAGCCCACTCATACTATCTTAGGCCCACCTTATGAGCCCGCTCTTCCCATTTAAATTAGGTTCTTTTCTAACAATAATTATTTTAAAACAAAGAATATATGAACTAGGAAGAAATCGCCTGCTACCAGGCGTTGGTTTCTAACATGTTCCCGCAATTTTCAACCATCTGTATAATGAACTATTAAGAAGTTGAGAAACCATGTCTACGCTTTCATTATGTCTTTATCCGAATTACATCAGATCCAGATTAGGGACAAGATTAAAACTCATCGGGATCCACTATAATGTTAATGTGGGAATAATCCTTAGCATTCGTTCCTCGACACAACATCGGGGATCAAGAAGATGTACTCCAGCAAGAACTTTCTCAGTAAAAAGTTCAGTTCCATTTCTTTATCTACACTGCCTATTACTTCTGTCCTCACTGTGATGTTTGTGCTTCTTATGATCCTTGTGCATGTTCTTGTCTTTTTCCCTTTTACGCTTTTTGTGCTTCATTTCCTCATCTCTGATCACCTCGTTCCTCGACTTCACTGCTAAAGTAGGGATCTTTTTCTTTGCCTGTCAACAGCAGGGCAACCGTTCAGTTTATCTTTTCTGAAAAAGATTCATTTAAAAGGCTAGAAAGACAGCAAAGTGATAAAAAAAGGGGGATCCGTCTATAGCAAATTTCTTACTGAAGGCAGCTCAATAGATTTAGTTTCTTTCATATGAAAGGCTTCCTTGAGTACATCTAAATCAAAAGTGTGCATCTGTGTTTTTCCCTTTCTCATATATGGAGTGTTTTGAAAAAGCTGATCTAACTCCATCCCTTCTCCTTTCCTGATTCTCGTGTCACCCACCACATTGTGGAGATACTGAGTCTCTGATATTGACAAAGGGAGCGACCTCTTGCAGAAATGTTCATGATGAGGCCAAAGCTTGAACCGATTCACTAGATCAACAGCACCACCAAGCTCCCTCAGCCCTTAATATATATTCAAGAAAGAGCCTGATTAAATACAACCAGAAAGCAAGGAAATGATCTTTGAAGAAAATAAAAACGAAAAGCATGGTACTTGGCTGGAAAAATTTTTCAAACAAAAAAGTTCTGCAAAGACCAAGTATTGTTGCAAGATTTGCCAATTTCATATAATTGCAAATGAAAATTCCTTTCCAAATGAATTGAATTCCACTAAATAGATCGACCAAACAAATCCTCAAGGATATAGTAAAAGCAGCGGATACACAGAATAAAAGGAATACACATGTTCGAGTGATTGTCTTCTCAAGACTATTCCAAGTGATCATCTCACGACCAAAGGGTTGGACAAACATCTGATTGATATATCACTGTGTTTAAACCTCGCGAACACTTCTAACGTGAGGCTCATATCCAGTGAATACAGAAACAAGACTGAACCGTTGAGTTCATCACATAAGGATACAACAGAAAACAACCAGCATTGCAATGCTGAAACATAAGTTAGATTTATGACCTCTAACACAGCTATGAATATGGAAGAAAGACAAATGCAGAATAATATCTGTCCATAAAAGGAAAAAGATAAACATGGACTTCTTCATTCTCAGATGCCCCGAAACACAGAAAAATCGCACTTTCCTAGTGAAAATATGAAGCTTTTGAACTGCAAACGAATGACCAAAAAACATACAGATTGCAATACTTCCATGTTCAAGGGCAATGTGCTAAAACTCCAAAAATTACAATTAACTATAACACAAAACCTTTACTTTTTTGGGTTCCCCTCTCAGGTAAGTGTATCAGAGCCTTTTAACTAATATAACAATACCGTGAAAGCTCTCATAAAGTGAAAAGGCACACAAGTTAGATATCTCTACAACCAGTGTAAGCTCTACTTAAAAATTTTACATTCTAAAAAGAATTTGCCACTTCTGTTATAAGAAACAAGAGGAGTTCAAGCATGAAAGTGGAACAACGGTACACTAAAACATAACATTCAAAGCATCTTTTACCCCCTCCAAACTTCTTGCTTTCAAAATCCATCAGTATAAGAAGGAAATCAAGGGCAGGCTTCTTTTCATCGAGCACTGAAGGAAAAACAACATGAAAGGAGTATGATTTAGTTGCTAGAAATTTTATGACAGTTCTTGTAAACCTTTTTCTACAGATAGTTTACACAAGTACACTCCCATTTTAATAGCAATTTACAGTTCCATAAAGAGGCATTCTAATCAGTCATTTTGCAACTGCAGATCATATGAAAGCTACCCAAAGATATATTATAAGCATGAACTTACAAATGCAGATAGATGGAGCAAGATGAACAAGAAATTTAGCCTAATAAATCGATGGCACGAGCATTCTATAGTTAAGCCAACATCATTAATAACCTCATGACAACTGATGAAGCATAAAGCTGCGAACTTTATAAAGCTGATTCAAAGGATTCTGAAATCAAACTAAAACCCATTGATCCATTTTATTAGAAGATCGTAAGAATACATTGTTACGAATCCAAAATAAAACAGAACTAAAACAACATTTAGCTGAACAAAATATATACAAACAATAACAAATTACATGAACGACACTAAATTCGTCCGTTTTGACGAATAAAACCTGCTCGTGTAAGTTCAGATTAGGAAGGGTTACCTGAAACCGCCAGGAATTTGACAATCAAAGGACGATTATCAGGGTTACAGAAGCCTCGATTCAGGCGTTTAGCCACTTAATTTTATAGCAGAACATGTTATTTAGGCCCCTGAACTTTTTATTTCTAAGTTTATGCCGGTAACTTAGGAAACATTTGCTTTTAACCCTTAAATTATCACAATTTATCTATTAAACCCCTAAAGTCATATTATATTATATTTACTCTCTGCAGCCTTATTCTTTTTACGTTTTGAACCCTTCATTTTTTACATTAAACCTCCGATTCAAAAAATTCTTAGATATATAATTAAATAATGGTACACGAACTCTTTCTTTTTAACATTGATAATAAGAACCAACTCAATCTACGATATAATAAATTCCATTAAAGGTACAAAGATTCAATATGATATAATTATCAATATTGATTTAATTATTAATAAATTTTATGTTGACTCATGCTGAATAATATGTTTGAATTTTAATTTAATATATACGTGTAAATATATAACAAAACCATCCCTTGTGCCAATTAAACTAATGTTGACGATAGCACTTGGAACTTTCTATTTTTTAAAAGCGTTTCCATCTATATTTTAAATAATATAACCTATAAACAAATTATCATTGTATGGATTATTTAATGCTCGGACGGTCTAACGGGTGACCAAAGTATTAAAAACGGATCAACTTGTTCGAATACACGACACAGAGGCATTCAGCTCTAAACAGTTAGGAACAAGGAAATTAGTTAAACCTAAACATAACATAACAGCATCAATAAAAGGAAACTTTTAACAAGAGAATAACTTATATTAGAGCCTTTTTAGTTGAAACCTAGCTTGTATGTTTAATTTTTAAATGCTCGAGTCGAAGAAAGTTAGATGATCAAGTAGTTAATTAAAAATGTTAAGAACGGCTAACGACTAATCATGGCTGCTAATCCATGTCTGATTATTTAGCGTGGGAGAGTAGCCATTGGCCTATTTAGAAAATTTTGGTCAAACTTACCAATTATAGATTACATTTTTGTTTCGGATAAACTTTAATCATCTATCATATTAAATTATATCTTGATTGACGTAATTATAATTATAATATACATTATTTATATCCATCAACCTTATTCATTATACTAATACAATAGATAAATTATTTCATGATATATATTCATTATTAATAAGATAATAACATATATTAATTATAGATATTTTAATAAAAATTTACACATATAATAAACCTTTTCTTCTCCAAATCCATGACTCTCACTCCCTACTTACCACATTATATACCCAACATATAGGTGAAAGAATATAATAATAGACAACACGTTCGGTGGTTTGATGTTGACGACAACTTGTTTCCCGGAAAGAGCAGAAGCCGTCGTGGTTGAAATTCTAAGTCAATGCCTCGATCATGTATACGTGTATATTTATATATATACCCCTTTGCTTAATCATTTGCGTATACATCATAATCGTCGAAATCTCTCCTTTTCGATCTTTCTGTAATACACTCACAACAAGCTTCCTTTAATTCTGAGAATCCAGCATGGAGATGTCACCGTTAAAACGACCTGTTGCAACAAAGAAAACAATATCAAAAAAAGCCAGAAGGATATGGAGACTTAAGCTTGCTGTTACATGGCAAGCTATCAAGAATGCTTTCACAAGAAAGTTTAGGTTTCGTCCTCGTTTAAGCAACATGAACCAGCTTTCTAAAGTTAAAATATATCAACAAGTAGCTAAAACGAAGAAGGATGGCCGTTGTCGTGCCCACAGAACTCTAGCAAATCTTCTTTATGTGCCGTATACTGCGTCGGATTTTATTGACCGAGGAGATCACATGACTCCTACATTTTCTCCTAAAGAGGATATATCTGCTAGATGGCAAGAACTTCATGGTTCTTTTAACTGGGATGGCCTTCTTGACCCACTCCATCCTAGCCTACGACGAGAAGTTGTAAAATATGGAGAATTCGTAGAAGCAACTTACGACGCCTTCGATTTCGAACCATTATCGGAATATTGTGGGAGTTGCAGGTACAACCGGCGCAAGATTTTTCGAGAACTGGGCCTAACAAAGCATGGCTACCATGTAACCAAGTACCTTTATGCGATGTCCCATGTTGACGTGCCTGATTGGTTCGCCAGAACACACACTACATGGAGCAAAGATTCAAACTGGATGGGATATGTAGCGGTGAGTAATGATCAAGAATCACGAAGACTGGGCCGGAGAGACATAGTCATAGCTTGGCGTGGCACGGTGGCACCAACAGAGTGGTTCACGGACCTTAAGACAAGCCTCGAGTATTTTGATCAAGATCAAGACAAGAAAACAAAAGTACAAGAAGGTTTTCTGACGATATACAAATCCAAAGGTGAGCATACAAGGTATAATAAGCAAAGTGCATCCGAACAAGTTATGCAAGAACTGAAGAAGCTTGTTAAACTTTACAGAGAAAATGGCGAACAAGTTAGCTTAACACTTACAGGCCATAGCTTAGGAGGCGCTTTAGCACTTCTCAGCGCCTACGAGGCTGCAACTTCAATTCCCAATATTTTCATCAACGTCATTTCCTTCGGATCTCCACGAGTCGGAAACATGGCATTCAAAGAGAAGCTTAATGAGCTCGGAGTCAAGACGCTTCGTGTTGTGATTAAGCAAGATATCGTCCCAAAACTTCCTGGGATTATAGTGAACGACTTTCTCAACAAGATTAGCAAAATCACTGGAAAATTGAATTGGATTTACAGGCATGTAGGAACCCAGTTGAAGCTTGATCTCTTCGTATCACCTTACTTGAAGCGCGAATCTGACATGTCAGGATCACATAATTTGGAGGTTTACCTTCATCTTCTGGACGGGTATCTGGGGAAGAAATTGAAGTTCAGATGGAATGCCAGGAGAGATCTGGCATTGGTGAATAAGGCTACAGATATGTTGATAGATGAGCTAAAGATACCACAATTCTGGTACCAGCTGCCACATAAAGGACTGGTCTTAAACAAATATGGTAGATGGGTTAAGCCATGCAGAGAGACCGAAGACATTCCTTCTCCATTTAGTACTGAAATAACTAGGCATGATCTTTCATTACAGTTTTCGTGTTCGTCCACAATGCCTGCAATGGATCAATCTTCCAACTGTAGCAAATCTTTTTGATCTGAATGTGAATCAATTCTTTTATTCTTTCTGTCAAATGTAAAGGTTGTTTTTGAAAAAAATTGATGATGTCTTGTATGTCGGCAACTTTATAAAATTTGACAACTTTTGCACTTAGTATTCTTTAGGAAGTATTTTAATAATGAGAGGGAGTATTGTTTTTGGGTATAAGGACTGATTTACTCCTCAAACTTGCAAGAAAATATCAATTTAACTCCTTTAACCTGTTTTTTTACAAATGTCCTCTCTAACTTTCATATTTGGCTCCAGAGGACTCAAAAATTAAAGAAAAAATAATTATTAATTATAATAATTATATTCACATAAAATAAATTTAATTGAATTGTTGTTATGTTTTAAAGTGCTAATATATATTGGTAAAAAGCATTGTTATTTTTAACATAAGTAAAAAATAATTAAGATATACAACTTTCATAAAACACATTAAATAACTTTATTTGTCTGTTTTAGAAGTTAGAAATTATAAAAAGAAAAAATCATATAATTTTATAAAAATGTTAAATTATGGATGTTATTGTCATACAATTTTTTAAAAATTTATATTAGGTTTTAAATAACTAAATTAAGCCAAAATTTCAAATTCAATGGATAATTTATAGAAAAACATTAAAATAGTTAAATTATTAGAGGTAAATCAATCTTTATTCCTTAATTTTATCTATTTTTTGATATATAAAATTAAATTAAATCTGGATATTCTTTGAGAGAATTAAATATAAATTATTTCGGCACTTACGTGCATGTAAATGGCCTCTGCAACAAGGCAAAATTAGGAATTCATGAATTTCCCCTACTTTTCTATAAATTTTAATATTGGCCCCAAAAAACCTTATCCATCTTCGAAAACCTCCCTCTCCCTCTTTCTCACTCTGCCTGCCTGAAACCCAAACAAAATACGAACTTTTCAACTCTGAAATGGTTTCTCTCTTGTCTCAGCCCTCATACGTGATTGTTATCTATTGAATTTCGTTTTCAAAGGTTAGATTTTCATATCATAACATCGATACCCACCTGGAGAATCTTCTTTTTTGATGATCTACCTAGCTAGCTGAGTTAAGGATGGCATCTTTATCAGGAAAGTGGCTTTGTCAAGGTGTGTCCCTGTTTCATTATCATTCTTTTTTTTGTTTTATTGATTTATCTTCTTTTCAGAATGAAAGTTCAATTGTCTTGACAAGTATTGGTGACATTTTTTACTGTGGTTTTTGATGGTTGGTCTGTGACAGATGGGGGACTTACGTGTGCAGTTTATCCGGATAGATTTGTTAGTGGGAAGTTAAATCTCAATCAGCTGCAGGTTTAAATCTTTCCTTCATTTTCATTTTTATTTTCTTTCCTGGGTTTGCTGGCATAGATTACAGTATTGCCACAAAATGCAACATGGAAACTAGCAAATTAAAAAACTAAGCATGTCCCATTTAACCATATTAATGTTGAGAACTTAGAAGCTAGCATGATTATATTTAAGAACGAATGCAATTTCTTTTCCATATGTGATGTAAAGGAAGATGGAAAATTGCATAGTGGGACATTGTTTTGAAGTTCTGCAATTTTATGTACGGAAAATTGAGCTATGTGAGGTATTGATTTAGCTTTATGAGCAAAAACTGAGATATGTATCTGATGTTTTGGGAAAGGTTTAACCTTTTTTTTAATTGCCTTTTCATGTGTGGAATAGAGAAACAGAACCCACTCTTTCTTGTCACAGATGCCTTATTCTGTTCCTGTTTACTTATATGATTTTATGTTGGTTATGTGGGCGTCGTGTCCAGCTTGCTTCATTCTCTTTTCATTTAGTATAGAATGTGACTTATGCATATAGGTTTCTGTGAACACTGCAGACACCGTTTATTGGCTCGTTTTCAGCTCGAAGGTCGCAAGTGCGATTTGGCTTTAAACCAATTCTAAAGTTTCCATTGCTTCCTTGTATAAAATGTGAGAAGACGGATGATGATTATATTGAACATGTATATGTTGAGCGTCCTCCCTACCATAGTTATATGGATCCTACATCTGGGCGGCTTGAACCAGCCTCTGGTGCTCGTGCTAGTATTCCAGAACAAGAGTACTGGCCGGAAGGCACTGCTGACCAAGTTAGGATTGCCAGGGCTCCTGAACCAACAGGCACATCAACAGGATCTCCATCTTATGGTGAAAGGCCTGGGAGTAGGAGGAAGAAGTATAGAACATCAGCTGCTGCTCCTGAATCTTCTACAGTGAGCACGGAAGCGTCAGAGGAACCTGAAAATATTGATGAGATGGTGGAAGAACCTAAGGATGCCTCATCCGATTATGTAGTTTACCGGACGGAGCCTGAGGAAGAGCCAGAGGATGAGTATGAATTAGACAAGAAATTGGGACGTCCTCATCCCTTTATCAATCCAAAAGTGAAGAAACCAATAGAGGGTACACTTACAAATGAAGAATTGTGGTGGAACTGGAAGAAGCCAGAGAAGGAACAATGGTCCAGATGGCAAAGGAGGAAACCTAATGTGGAAGCGGTTAGTATAATTATATTAGTCAAAAAAGATAAATAAAAACTTGCTGCCAGTAATTGGCTGTTATGACATTTGCTGCGAGGCTTGTGTAGCATGTCAAATTATTAATATTTAAGCTTTCTCCTTACTGAAGTATAGTTGGGATGTGCTTTGTTTAAAATTTTTAAGGTTTTCCTCAAAGCTATGGCTGAAACTGGGCAAATAAAGCTTCATGGTGAGACTCCAACATTGACGGAGTGTGCTCTTTTCAGAGCTAGAAGACATCTCTTTAAACAAGAAAGGTAAATCGATTTTGGTGAATAGATATGTATTTCTTTTCTATTATAATCTTCATGATATTGAAATTTATTGACATCTCTACGAGCTCTCTCTCTTAATGCAACTAATCCTTATTACCAAGTTAATTACAATTCGCAATTTGAATTCCTTTCTCAACCACAGACGACTTTGGACTCATCTTCAAAGAGATGCATGGCCACTAAATCATTTTGAATGAAAATTAATTGTAAATATGATGAGGGTATAACAAACCTCAGAGGCACTTGAAACTTGAAAGTGGCTAATGAATTGAATTGCAATGCGATTTTTGAAAATGTTTAGCACACTTTTGAAGAAATGGGAGATAAGGGCACTTATGCATGCTCTCGGAAGGGCCATATACACACATTACAAGATTAGAGGAAGATAAAAGAGCATTCTAAATTTTAATAAACTGGTATGTTTCTGATGTAAAGCATGTTTGAGGCTACGGTGCCTTGCATGATAGCTGACAGTGTCAATGTTCAAAGCTATTTCTTTAAGATTTTCTCTTTAAATATTCTTTAACTTCACAGGGTGCTTTTGGACTTGATCAATGAAAACTTAACGTTAGCATGTACAGTACTTTTCGGTCTTTGCAGTAGTTTAATGGATTTCATTGCATCTTTGTTTAGGCTTCAAGCTGAACAGGAAAGACTAGAAAGAATAGGTCCCGTTGCATATTACTCGGAGTGGGTGAAAGCATGGAAGAGAGACACTTCACGAGAAGCTGTTCAGAAGCATTTTGAAGAGACTGGTGAAGATGAAAACACCCAATTAATCGAAATGTTTAGCCATCAAACAGATAGAGAATATCGCATAATGATGGGGACAGATGTTCGTATTCGTAGAGATCCTTTAGCAATGCGAATGCGGGAGGACTTGATAAAGCAAAGTAGCCTTTTCAAAGCTCATTACTTTTTTCATATTTCTACTTGTTCTAGTTTATCTTCTTCTTTTAAAGTGTTTTGCCTTATTACGTCTAATGACTCTTTAATAAATAGTCATATACACTGTTTGATGTTACCTGAACCATGAGGAGAGGACATCTTACTTGTCTCTTTTTTGAAGTTGATATTCAAGTTGATCTTTGCAGTTTGGGGTGGCGATCCAGTTTACCCGACGATCAACTATATCCAAGATCCAAACGAAGTGATTGATTACAGAGGTCCTGATTTTCACGAACCTACGCCCAATATGCTAGCTTTCCTGAAAGAGGTCAGCACTCAACTCCTAATGCATTATTTTTAGACATTTCACAAGAGATTTATATGGTCAAGAAGTTCGTCATTGATGTTTAATGATTTTGTAGTGGTAAAGCCAAGAATCTGGTTGATAAAAAAGAAGCAATGTGTTTTTATTTTATGGCATGGCATTCGACTATTTTCTTTGTATATTAAGCCCTGACCTCCATTTTCTTGCTTTGATCAGCATGGTAAAATTGTACCTAGGGAAGAGTTTGAAAAGCAAATGGCAAAAGAGAAAACTGAACAACTGGAGGTAATTGGCGGAACTTTAATTTATTATTGATGTACCAGCTTCTTCCCTTGATGAACAAGAACCAACGTCCCGAGGTCATATTATCATTATAAAGATAAAAGCTGTTAATGAGGAATACGATTTCCACTTTCACGTTTGTTATTTAAGTTTTGCTTTCGTAATGCAGATGACTGACATGGATGAAGCTATGGCACAAGCTGTTGACATTGGTGAAAATGATGTGAGTTTCCTGTTCTCATGTTATGATACACTATGTCTTGCAGTCTGTTCTGTTTGCAAAGGCATTCATTCATTGACACTTGCAATAGGACGAAGGAGAAGATAGTGATCTTGATGAAGAAGAGGAAGACAAAGAAGAAGAAGGGGAGGAGGAGAAGGAAGAAAAAATTACACGGAATTGGAGCGTTCTGAAGTCTAGTCCGCAGCTTCGCAAATCAAAGGTAAGGTGCCAGTTTTCAGTTTTTTCACGTTTTTGAAGCCACTGAAAGCTAAATCTTTTCTTGGTTGCATTCAATCTGCAGGCAAAGCCTAAAAAGAAGGGTTCCATGTCTCTAGAAGAGGCAATAGAAGATTCAGAGAATTTGACTGATTTTCTTATGGACTTTGAAGAAGAGGGTTGATAGCTAACTGCATTTCTACCATTAACAGATAAATGTTAATCCAAGTTTATCAGATTAATGAAAGGTTAGGTTACGGTAGCTCATGATTGTTCTTGCCAAATAAGTTGCTAAAACTTCTGCATTCTTTATCATGGAAGACTCCCTCTTAACAGTTTTGAACGTGGAATTTGCATTACCTTTTATCGAATCATCATGAAGGAAAATTCTTTGCAAGAGCGCCCACGAGTATGGATTCGGAGTATCTGGACAGAAATCTAAAAGCGACAAAACTCCCCGAACTGATTTGAACCTCGGTAGTAAAACTGCACTTGTCCCAAGTCCAAGTCTGAAGATACAACAGCTAAAGCAGGCCCCGATTGGGCTGTGCATGGGGGCTTGATGTACAGTTTTTGCAGCTGAAAAGTTCAAATCCAATAGGGTCAGAATCTTTTTCCTAGAACTGGATTCACTGAAATGCACGTGGGTTTGTCGTATGCTCGAGTGAGTTAGCCATAAGGGGGTTCAAGAGGATTTGTCAGAACTGGGTCCACGTATCTGGAAAGACATGGGCAGACATGGACCGAAGTGGACTAATCTTAGTTCAACAAGTAAATCCATGCTCATGAGTATTCTCTGATGTAATTTAATTAGATAAATGAAGACAGCTCATCTTCTTTGCCTTATTTTAATTTTTTTTAACCAGAGCATGATCCCCTGGGCATAGTTTTCAAACTTAGAAATTCCAAAGATTGTCGTTTCTAATTATTTATTAGAGGCAAAATTCTTTGAAATCCAATTGAACCCACTTGTGCTAAAAAAAATAAAAAATAAAAGAAATATCTGGGACTCAGATGGGACCAAAGAAAAGGGCATACCATGAGGAGCTCTGATACCTTTGAAAAGAGGGAACAAAGTTTCTGAAGAATCCCATGCAGAAATAAGCCAATATTAGATCAGATTGTCCATATGTGTCAGGAGTCTGCATTGGAGGCCTTTGTTTTTTCATTTTAATATTATTATTGCACATTTCTTCGAAATTCTTTACTTTTTTGCCCAACTGCCTTCGAGATTCGAGAGCATATATTATTTAATCAGAATTTTCTTTTTTTTTTTAGACAAACACTAAATATTATGTTTTAATAACTCCTGTAAACACCAATTAAATTTTCAAGTTTATATTAATTAACTTAAGCACTCGTAAATAGGCCGAAGTTGTGTCTTCAGCCCATCTTTCGTAATTAATTATTTGTCTGGTCCACACTATCTATCAAATAACTTTGGAAGATCTTGAAAGTGGTTTATATTCTTTGTTTTAATAATTTTTTGAAAATGATTAGTGGAATGTTCATAGCGAACCTCTAGCTGGCTGGACTTTGGAGAAAAAGAAAATAATAGTGGCAATGGTTGCATCAATTAACTAAACCATACCTGGATTGATTTTCTTTTAAGTGGCCCCATTCCAATAATGCATAGATTCTTGCTTGGACTTCAAATATACTAAATCCATCATTATTACCCCAGTCAAATTTAATTATATATATTATATTATGTACTCTTATGATTACTGGAATATTTGGTGTATTTATATTAAAATTTAGCAAGATGAAAATCTTTGACCATGTACTGTGTTAGATCAGAACATTATATGTATTATATTCTATGATTACCCGTATGTAAAGGAGACACATTTGGTGGTCCAGATTTGGGTTGAATAATAAAATATTATATGAAGATAGAGTTTAAATTATACACCATGGTGAGCCAGCCTCTTGTGTCTTGTAAAATAAAAATTTCTGGGCAGGGAAGAACAAAATTGACTGATTATGAAAGATATGATGAAACCCATGAAATGATGAAATGGGTAATACCCATTTTAATATAAATATGTGTTTTGGTTAAATTAGGAAGCAAAGGTCAGCAAGAAACGACCTAAGCATGATGATACAGGAAGAAGAAGAAGAATTATAAGTATATTAAAATTATATAGAAAAAGGGAAACTAAATATTTGTCTGATACAAAATAATTAAGAGACATAAAAGGGAGACAATGGATCCTATTTCACTAGCCAAGATGATATAACAATGATTAGGTTTAGGAGGAAAATGGTCAGCAAAGCAGCACAATTAGAAACAAATATGCTTAATGAGTAAAATGGGTTTTATTAGAGATTCCATGTCACCCAAAACATGATCAAGAAAAGATCCAAGACTTGCTGGCTTGCTTTCTTGTTTTGCCCCCCCTTACCCTATAAAATAAATATAGCAGATTTGAAACATGAATTAAAAAGGGGTTCCAAAACATGAACACATGGTCAACCTTATGCTTGTGTCCCTATTAGCCCATTTTGTATCCATTCCTTAAATGGGTTCAAGATTATATCAAGAGGATTGGTTCACTCCTTTCTTTATCATTAATTATCATCGTCGTAATCCTTTCAAACCTTTCTTTATCATCAATTCAACATGTTATCGCTAAACACTAACATGATTACTAACAAATGGGCTCCACACTAATTATCCTTATAATTTGGATTTCTTCGTTCTCTTTCTCACCATATATATATATATATATATATATATTTGTCTTATTTGTCTAACGTTGTTCTATTTTTATATTTATATATTCGCCTTCTTTCTCCATGGAAGGATGATTAAATAAATAACCTTTTAGTTACAATAAAACTTCATGTACTTATTTTTGCTAGTTTATTGGATGAAATCACACGAGGGTGAACCCCATATATAATATTATTGAAGGACAGACCCTATGAAGAATCCAACCTTGGCTCAGGAGCCGAATCGATAGAAGTTTTATCTGGCTTCGATGTAATTTATTATTACTGTTATTGAATCTTAACAATTAGTTTAATTAGTTTACATGGAAACCCATGATATATAATTATTTCATATTTTAAAAAAGTATTTTTCAATAATTTATTTGATATTATTCTAATTAAAAATGAATTTTAAATTTTTTTTGAAAAATAAACTTGAAACCATAACATAAGTAGATATTTTTTAAAAAATAGTTTAAAGTTAAGATGAATTTTAAAAATCATGCAATTAATTTAAAAGAATTAAAAAAAGGCTTTTAAATAAAAAAGAGAATTTAAATACCAAAAAAAGAGAGGGAGGGTTTAGAAGAAGCGGTGGAAGCTAAGCATCAGTAGATACGAGGGTAGATGGGTTAGAAAAAAATAATGGCGGTTACGGAATTAGGGCTGTACCTGTCTAAACGTAGGTTGGGTTGGGGTATGTTTCCGTTGTCCGGAATTAAGATACAATTTTCTTTTAATATAATTTATCATTAACTAGTAAGATTTTCCACCGCATATCGCGTCTCATTGCCAACATGTCCAATCAAAGACGTACTCGCCTTCATTAATCTAATTTGCATGGTCATTACATTACCCTTAATCTCTTCATAATCACTTTCCTAAATTTCATATTTTCTTCTAACCTTGGAGGAGCTGGCCTTTCGGGTATGCTTACCATTATCATATTTGTTGCGGCTTGGTAGAAAAATAAATAAATAAATAAACAAAAAGGAAATAGAAAGCCTGATATGGCGGAAAGAACCATGGCTTGGGGATTAGGTATCTTTTTCACTCAGCCCATCAAGAGCTTGCTTAGGTCGGTTTGGGAGTCCTTAATCTATATCTCTACCCTATTCCTTAATTTCTTATTATGTGTCGGCCGGGTCCGGGTTCGGGTTCGGGTTCGGGTGCACTAAGGATACGCATGAGAATAATACACAATTTTGGAAGAGAAATAAATCATCCCACGTGAGTCTCCGACGTAAGTCTCACTGCCTTGTTGAGTTCATTTGTTTTATTAGCAAATTAATTTAAAAGCAATTAATAACCTTAAAATGCACGGATATCAAGATAATAAGGAATGGGTGATTATGAATCTTTGAAAACATGTATTTTACGACTTGGAAGTGAATCGATGATCTCTGTAGAGAAGTTGCTTGTGTGTGTGTGTGTGTGTATATATTAAATGAATGTTGTAATGGTGGGAAACTTAGTTGATTGGTGTGCCCTATGAAGGTATCCAAAATGTTGGCTTTTATTATGTTGGAAGCAAAATATGAAGGAATGATTATCTACCCAAAGAGCCAACACTTCTCATTTTTGCCTGGTTTAAAAAGTCCACTAAGACTTGCCATTTTCTCTTCATCTAGTAAACGTCCACTTTAGTAATTGTACCTTTTATCTTAACAAACAATTAAAGGGTGGAAATGAAAATAATAATAATAATAATAATAAGTGGATATTAATTATATTTCAATTAAATTGGCAAGAAAGGTGAAATTAGAAAGTCTAATGATAGATCTTGCATGCCTACCTTCACATGTACTCTCACTGGTTCATGCCTGTTGCCAGTCCTTACGAGGTTAAGAACAGTAAAAAGCTAAAGGGGTTTTCCGAGGAAAAAAAAAAGGAAGAAGATTATGACCTTGTTAAAGATGAAGACTGCAATAATACATCCTTTTTATAAAAGAAAACAATCAAAAAGAAAAAGGAAATCAACTGATATCAATAGTTTCCTCTACTATATGTTCATCTAAATTCATATTATATATCTTGAAATATAATCAAAATCATAATTTCTTGATTAAAAAAGAAAATTATACTATCCTGTACACTCAAATAATATACAAAATAATATAATATATATATATATTGAAGTAGCAAATCAAACAAAAATATCCAACTCATTAATTTGTTAAAATGTCATACTATCAACAATAGTTTCCCCCTAAATGACATTGATCAGTTTGGAGCATCATTTTCCACAGTTGGTACCAAGCATCATTTTCATATTGGGGTGAGGGCATCACCTTTTGGTACCAAGCATCATTTTCCACAGTTGGTTGTAATAATATTATATTCATGGATTAATATAATCTATAATGGACTAAGTGCAATTACATATTTGGAAAATCAATAACATATCCTTTTATGGTTTTAGGGTATAAAAACAGTTGGGTGTATATTATTATTTCACAAATAGCGTTCTTGATTTTCAAAAAAATTATCAATATATGTTGTCTCAGTACTGAAATAATGATTATTAAAGAAGAACTGGAATACATTATTAATTTTTGAACGACAGTGAAACCCTAATAAAAAGAAAGAAGAAGGTAAAAGGGAAGGGAATGGTGGAAATCAAAGAGCAATGGCGTCGCGTCAAAAGGGAACGAAATCAAATTTCATGGGACCCCCAAATCTAAGAGCTGAGCTGTTTGCTTTTGCTCCTTTTCCCTACATCCTATTAAGACATTTCTCTCCTCCCCCATCATTCTCCGATTGATCTTTTTCCAGTATTAAACAATTTAAAAAATACTACATTTTGAATTATTTTAATTCTAAATTATCTGAATTTTTTACTCTAAAAAAAATTCAAATGAAGAATAATTTTATAAGCTGTATTGTTTGGTTGGGTTTCCACCACCAATTGATGGTCGATTTTCAGAATATTTTTTTGCTTTTCATGTTTGCATGTATTAATGGAGGAGGTCCCTACGGGCTATATATACAATCGACATACGTATACATGGGGATCGAAAGTGACCATGCTTTAATCAATTTCTAAATAGTTCCCCAACAGCACTTCTCATAGTATATATCTTTATAGACCTTTCTTTCTTATGCCAAATTACAACGAACCCTATTTTATTTACATGCACATAAATAAATAAATAAATAATATATCCATCATTTATTTTAGTTAATATAATTTTATTACAGGAAAAGACAAACCGACTTAACATGAAACTAGACATGTTCGTTTAATGTAATGTTTCTCCTACTACTGAATACCTTGTTCACTGTTCATTAACATTCCCAAATTATTCACATTTTTATAAAAGGGATAAAGTTCCTCCTTCGAAATAAATATTTGTATATTAATATGCAATGCGATCTTATCTCCCTCTCCCTCTCCCACCCACCTCATATTATTTTCCATATTTAATTATTTTTTTTTTATGTTAATGATTGTATTTGGGTATTCTTCGCCATCCTATTTAGCTTCAATTACACAATTGCCACGATAGGTGAGCATAAATGTCTCACAGCCGACTTCTTTGAAATCTAACATATTATTATTTGTGTTAATCATAAAAGATATCTTAGCCGACTTTGTTGATATATTTGGTTCCGTTTATCATCACCTTTCCTAAGGTTTTGGATTTGCAAGAAGAATGCCAATATAATAAGGTGATCATGCTTAAAATCTGATAAAATCGAAGAGAATATTTAATTATAAAGTATAAGAAAGTCTCTATTGATGTGTTTTGGCGCAGTAATTAGACGTAGTTTGTAGGATTTTATTAGTAATAAACTTTTAGGTAGGTTCTGGAGATTATGGATCATATTTTTCATATGATTTTTTCCGACTCCAACCAAAGGAAATTTTCAAAATTTGCTGCTGGTGCGATATAAGCCATCCTTTTCATGTATCTACCATTATAAGAAAGCAATTGGCTTTATAAGTAAACATACCATACCATACCATCATCGTGTTCGTCTTCTTGCTATCACCACCGCTGTATATAATAATACAAAAAGCTATGGTCTTGATCTCTTCCCCGTTGCAAAATAATAGAAAACTATAACTACCCACCAACATTTCTTTCCCATCTATACAGTAAGATTATTAGAAATTAATCAAACTTGAAATCGCACAATCACATCCATCGTTTTCGAAGTTCATACCGTATTGCAAGAAAGGAATGAAACACATCATGTAATTAGGTCATTGAAGATGATGTTTATTTTAAACTCTTTTTAATCTCTTATAATTTAGAAAATCAAATTCATCGATCATGTAAACACTAAAACATTCTTTTATATATATGGTTAAGATAGAAAAAATTGCATCCATACATCATCTAAAAATTCAAAGGAATGCAATTTCTTATTCAAAACTTGAAACCATAGATATATGTGTATACATATGAGATAATTCAAACGTCAAAATCTACATGATTACTAGTTGCAAGAAATGGAGTGGAGCCTTCTAATGTTGCACCCCGACCTACTTGCAAGACACCTTCCATGATTCCGTGATCTTGGCCCCTTTATTTAGATAATTCATTTGGTTTGTACGTGCGTGTGGTCCATGTTCAGTTTCCTACTTTAAACATATACACACACATATGATCAGAGAATTTCAAGTTCAGACACCCCTTCTTTTTTCCAAGGAGAAAGAATATCAGAGAAGCATATTATATAAAGGATATTATATCTCAATATTCAAATCCTAAAGATGGGACTAAATAATTACGAACTTTTACCAGATAGAAGTATATGGCATATCAATAATAGTGGTGCAACTATAAAGTGACTAACGATGCATGAGTATAAAGAGACTATGGTTGAAAATGTTATACGATTGGCGAGTGGGAGCCCAAAAAACATAGAAAAAACGAAGGCTAGTTGTACAAATATTAGATATTCTATCGTGGGTGGGTCAAAAATTACTAAATTATTCGGTTTATTTAATAACATTTGACAAAGGTAAATGCGATAGTGACATAGTGGTAACGAGTCAATAAGGTTCTCTCGTTCTGACAGCTGAATCGTGCCATCTTCCACGAGCTTAATTAAAGTGCACTTGCTGGCCCTCTTCCTATGAAATTAACCTAAGAATATGGCTGCCCTTTGCTCGTTTCTCTGATAAGAAAATTCGATAATAAATTCCAAATAATAGAGGGTAAAAATCAATATAGGAAGAAGATATTCGTTGTAACAGGTCAATAGTGATCACATGCGAACACAAAATATACTTTCTATTTCAACAGGCTCGTACGTTTCGTGGATAAAAGTGGTCCATTAAAAGAATTTTCCAACAAAACTTCTTCGATCCTTTAATCATTATCCCTTTGGGGATTCAGATTTCTTTTCTTTTCTTTTTTTTTTTGTTTTTCCTTTAAGAAAAACAAACAGGCCCTACCTATAGTCACCATCAAAATAAAAATTTAAATTTGACCAGAGGCCATCAGTTGATAATAGTTTAATTTCAGTCATTCATTCATGCAGTATTAAACTTTTAAATTCAGACATGATTAAACTTGATTTAATGCTATCATTATCATTAAACATAAGCTTGAAACATCTTTTATTGAGGAAAGACATTTAAATATCTTTCATCAATCAATTTTAAATATCTTGCTCTCCAATTTAATATTTTTTTTTTCTATATAGCTGTGCTTTTATTAAGGGTGCAACTGTGCCCATTAAATGCCTTTCACTTTCTGCAGGTTTGGCCATAGCTAAAATTATAGAAAGTGCAAAATACAAAAATGTATGAACTTTTAGGTGCATGTTTCACTCACACTCTGGTCCATTGGTCCACGATTATGATGGTACTGATCACTAAAGAAAATCAATTAATTCATCATTTTCTTTATCAATTACAGGACAAAAACAATTCAAATTCATACGATATATTACGCAACTCCAAAAATCCCTTCTTTCCAAACATAATAGTAATATTTTAACGTTAAAAATCTGATTTTAAATTAACAATAATCAGCTATTTAAATTTTGATTGCTTGTGGGACTCTAACATAGTTAATGAGCTATTGCGTGGACTTGGTTTTATAAAAGAAGTGCGATGGTACTTAATTTCTTTTGGTAGTACTTGTTCACCCAAAAAATCTATTTAAGCAACTGGCGATAAATGGAAATTGCTGGAACAAGTAATGAAAATTTACCAAGAAAGATTGCCTGATTTAGGATGAAAGGCATTTGGCAAGCCACGTTGTTCATATGAAAAAGATTATTGCGAATGCGGATGAGATGGACGATTATCATGTTACCATATTTGCATGAGACATAAGCTTTGCCATCTAGCCAAAATTGAAGATGGGGAAGAGATTTAAAAGGCATCTCCTATCCTACCTTATTAAATGAATGAATATACACAATACATGTGCATCTCCTATCCATCCTTAGCTTCTTAAATCAACGACTAAGAAATTACCGTATAAATTCAATCATAAATGTTATGAAGTAATTTACAGTTTTGCATGAAATACCGAAGTTAGTTAAATTTAGCATGGCTTGATTCTTTCACAAGGTAAGTTATGTGATCACAGGATCCTGTTCATGTGAAATGATGGGGGCGAAGCCTATAATTAAATGGGAACTAAAGGCAGTGATAGATGAGGAATGCATGGTTGATAAGCATGGCACGGCGTGCCTTTCTTTTTTATACTGATCACAAACTTATCATCTACGAAAGAACTCCAACCCACATCCGGCAAGCCAGAAGCATGAAAAGTACTGTGGCCACGGTGCGTCCCAGCCTGAACCCCACCAACAACGATCCTTGCCAGTAAGATTTTTCACCAGATGCGTGCACGAGGGAAGCTGGCATATATACACATGTGCATGGATTTCCCGTTTATAGTTTTCCCTGGTCAGTAAACAAGGGAGTTGGAATTAAAATGTTTCGCCAGGGAAAAAGGAAAACGACCAGGCTAGCTGGACAGAGATACGTATGTGGGAAATTTTAGAATGTATATAAGTTACTTGATGTGAAAATATAATATGAAATAATAAATTAATAAATTATATTTATGAAGATTATTTATTTTTCATATATTTCATTATATATGCTTATAAATTAAAATATAAAATGGTTCTCATTTCTTTCATTTTTCATTTTATTCTATCCTTTGGAATTCTCTTTCTAGTTTTATTCATTACAATGAAAACCTCGTGCAATAATCCAATGTTCCTTTTACCTTTTTTCCTTTTATTGTACCGAATATTAAAAAATCCAAATAAAGTTGAATTATTTATATACAAATTATTTTATTCTCATAACTTTTCATGATTATTCAAAAAAAAAAAAAAACGTCAGTATTTACTCTACATACTTAAATTTTAAATTTCAATCTTCCATATAAAAAATGTGGAACAGCCGTATCTTTAAATTATGATTGATCGTTATTTACATTATTGACGAGATTGATCCTTCATGTCTGGAAGGATGGACATGTTATTGGTTGATTTCCTTTTAACATATACATATGTCCGTATACATAAATCATAGGTGTTACAAGAGTTTCTGAGTCTCCAAATTTACTATAGTTGATGTTTATAGATGAGATTTAAGTTTTAAGTTTTAAAATTAATTTTTATAATATATTATTCTAAATACTATACATGTATCACTCTTATAATATTAGTTTCCAATTACTCATATAAAAATTGATCTATCATCTATAATCCAATTTTATAGAATTTATGAAATCTAAATTAAAATTTAATTTTTCTGTTTAGCTCAAAATATAAAATTAATATATTTTTATAAAAAAAAAAGTGAAATACCTTATAGATTATTTTATCTGTTTATAATTAAATAAAAAAAATTTATAAATCAATAACATATTTAAATATATTAAATTATAATACTTGCATTAAAGGAAAATACGAATAATTATCTATTCAAAGAAATTACCAATACTATACAAATATCATAAAATACTAGAATATGCTAGTTTTAGGGTGATGAAATGCATTCGATAAGGCAACCTTTTTTTTTTTTTCGGCTTTCATTGATGGGAATTTTTTAGATTTAATTATTTTAAAAAGTGAAATTTTGTATAATAAAATATGAAAAAGATAGAAAAATGAATGATTCCAAAATCATAGGAATAAAAAAGAATGAAGGAAATAACACGAAGTAGAAAGAAAAATAAATGAAAAAAAAAAAAAGATAGTGACATATTATCCACCTTTTACTATAAGCTTGTATTTTCACTTTCAACTTCTTTTTTTTTTTTTTTAAAACCGTTTTCCACTTTCAACTTGAATATTTACATATATACCACCGACTACTACTACCACCACCAATGGTCATGTTATAAAAAGGAGTAATTTATTGCGTGTGACGTTTCCCCACCGTACACTAAGAAAGCGACCAATAAGGGTTCACATCAAGTCCCATCAGTTTTGTCTTTTTGGGGCCCTCAGCGAATGGTCAGGATTCTTTCTCTTTTCCTCTATCTATTTTCTTGTACGATAATATCTGCATTTCATCCGTAGGATCACTAGATTCGATGATGTCACTTTTTCTTTTCTTGTTTTTTCCCTATTCTACCCCTTCCCATTTTTTTGTTGACCTTTTTCCACGTTTTACTTTTTCGTTTTTCTAACTCTCTTTTGATAAATAAACGACAATTGTTTGGAAGAAGATCAATTAATCATGAATTATACCGCAAAATAAAGAGATATCACAATTTAAATCCTTATTTTTCAAAAAATAAATTAATGATTTACTGATTATTTTAATTGATTATTTGATATATTATTAAAATTTAAAATTATTATTTTATATTAAGAATTATTCAAATATTTGTAATTATCAATTATCGTTAATTTATAAAACCACATACCATAATATGAAAGCATGTTTAATTATCATATATTATTTTATAAGGATTAATAATTTTATAATATAATAATATAAATATTTTTAACAAAAATTAAGGATTTAAATTCAATAATTTTATTATCATAAATATGAATTTTTGTTGAAATAACAAAAAAATTATTTATAGAGGGAAATATGAATTTGTTAAAAAAATGAAAATTTTGCGTATATAATTTGATAAATTCAATTATTAAAAACTTTTAAAATTCTTAATTTTATATATTTAAAAATGTAGTTATGGAAATTTTAAATGATATAAAAATCGCATCAATAAAAGGTTTTAAAAGTTAAAGAAATTGGTAAAAAGAAAATTAAGCAAGAAACTTTGAATTTTCAAGAATTTTATAAAATTTATTTATAAATTTGGAGGAATAGTTTTTAATTTAAATGAATTTTAATTTTATGTTAAAATCATATATGAAAAATCATTTACAAATCAATATTTATTTATAAATAAAATTATTTTCTTAAACAAATTAAATCAAATAAAGATTTGATTAAGATGATATATCCTACATTATCTAATCATTAAATACTTAAAAATTTAATTTAATTAATATATTGGATTAGTAAGCAATTTCAAACATCAGCACAAAATCAAAATCACCGAATAGTTGAAATAGTAATTTAATCCCTCGATAATTCATGTATGTAATTCCTATTTTGGCAGTGGTTATAACTTATAAACTAATAACACAGTTTTTTATTACTGAAATTAATTATTTTTACAAACTTTAATTTCATTATTTATTTAATTATATTTGTTATAGTCTAAAATTGTATTTTATGCGTAAATATATATATATATATATACACATATAAACTTTAATCATGTTATTGAAGTTTTATTGGCTCATATTTATTTAATGTAAAGGTAAGTTTGGAGTGAATATAAACCGACAAAAAAAGTAATAAAAAAATAAAATATTATTAAACTATGGAAGAGTTAGTATAAATAGTTTGATGATATTTAGGAAGAGCATAATCGCAAGAAGAAAACATTCTATAATGTAACAAGTACAGATTTAAAAGGGGATAAATGAAATGTAATTATATTAGATTCTTATTGAAATTTAAATGAAATGGACCCCTTCCCTCTTAAATTTCCTATCCAGTACATTTCATTCCATGGATTGGGTGCACCTAACTCTATTTATTATCAATCTCCATTTTCTTTTCTTGTAAGTATTTAATATTATATTTCCTCTCTTTATTTCTTTCCCAAATAATTTAATGAGACAAAGGTGATCTGCAATTTGCACCCCTCCACTCTTTTTTCTTCTTCTAAATAATAATTAATTGCAAAAACATTTATAATCTTTTAAATTTTCATGTTTATATATGATATTAAAATAAATTAAATATATAAATTTTATCATAAATATTTTTGATTTATAAAATTTATTCGGAATGATCCATATCAGGAAGTTGCGATTTGAATTTCATTTCTTGATTAAATATTCAAAATGGAATAAACAAACTAATCATGAAAAAAAACCCATCTCTGGTCGAGTTTTTCAAAACTCAAATGGAACAGAGAAAAGAAAAAG
Organism: Dalechampia spathulata; assembly: GCA_948192965.1. NCBI lineage: Eukaryota > Viridiplantae > Streptophyta > Magnoliopsida > Malpighiales > Euphorbiaceae > Dalechampia > Dalechampia spathulata. The sequence continues at coordinate 20,763 of CANYBF010913842.1, read as the reverse complement.
GGTTTCGGCATAGCTGTACCAGTAGTGGGACTCGAGATTGGCCCATATCAAAGTAATGAAAATCAACTTGCAACCATACCATGGCCCAAAAACAATTTAAAAAAAAAAATAAATAGCATGGCCAAATAAAATAAAATAAATTAAAGAAATAAAAACACTTGGAACCATACTCTCATGTATGCATGCATATAGTTTAAAAATTTTATGTATTATCAAGGACCCGATCGGCCATACTATTTTAATTTTAATATCTATTTAATTTCGAGATTTACACTTTATATTTTAGTTCAATGTTAAAATTAAACTAACTGTTTTAACGTTTAAGCATCTATTAATTATTTTTTGAAACATCATAATTAATGTTTTATTTCATGCTACCTTTCTTTATATGCAATCTAATTTAATTTCTTTTTACATTTTGATTTAATTAATTTTTCTAGTCAATTATAATTGAAATTTGACAAATATGGTCATGGGATTTGATTTATTACAAGGGTTTAGGTAACCGGATGCAATAACTATTATCAAACAAAAAAACTAATTAAAATTTTTAATTAAATTAATTATAACATTTATCGTATTAGGAAGTAATAACATAAAAAAAAAAAAACATTACAAAGACATTAAGGATAGAAGAGTAAATATTGCAAAGTTTGAGAGTAAAGTAGGGAATGCTCAAGTTGTCTGAAACGAACACGAAAAGTCACGGTGAAAGTAAGAAAATTTAGGAAAAAAAACAGAGACCCTCTTTCTCTTTCTCATAAAAATCTGACGCACAAACTCTCTCTCACTCAGAAATTTACGCAGAAGCACGCTCTCCCTCTCTCTCACTATCGCAAAATGGGTGCGTCTTTACTTTTTTAATTTCTTTGTTTCTTTCTTTTTTCTCTTGGGTTGAAAACAGAGTGAAAAATAATGGCGGTTGGGTTGTTCATTGATTGAGCTAAAAGAGTAAAGGGTAAAAGCAGCAGTGGTTAGCTGCTCTGCAACAAAGTTTAGCAGAACCATCGCCTTCAGCTATGAAGACTTGGAACCATTTCCATTAGTAGAAAGTCTGCCGTTCAGCTTATATTCTAATACAAGATCTTGACATATTTATATATTTATATATACATGTGCTAAAGGCAGCTGCTTTTGTTGTTTCTGTGCTCGTGCATGTTCATCTTGGCTTCCAGTTAGCTCTCTGATACGTGTGCTTTGTACTCTCAGTTTCCAAGTTTGTGCAGTTTTGGGTTTTGCTGCTTGTAGTAAAATAAGATCTGGAAAGAGAAAGAGAGCTCTGTTTTCTTGTACTCTAAAGTGAGATGGATCTGTCTTGTTTTGCAAGTTCGGGACTTCAGACTTTTTTGGGTCTATTCTCCAGCTTTACGTAGTTTGTATTTGCCTTATCTAGCTGGTGTATTGTTGGATTTTGGAGCTGGAATGTGGTGTTATAATTGTTGAAGATTTATGTTTTAAGAGTTCTGTTTCAGTAGTCAGTGGACTTTTGGGGTTTTGGGTAAGGAACACCGCTAACGGATGTGGCTGATATTGATCTTCTTCTGTAGAAGTACCGGTTTCGGTTGACGATTTAGGAAGTTGGGCTGTTTCTATTTTTGTTCATATTTACATGAAATGAAGATTCATATTGAATATGGTTCGAGTTCTGGGTTTCATTGATGGTTTAATTGAACATCAAGGCTTGCAACTTTGAATAGGGTTTTTTAGGGGGAGGGTGGAAAAGAAAAAGTGAAGGTATGGTGATATTTGGCGGAAAGAAGCAACCAGTGAAGAGACTGTGTTGAGCGGTTCGGTTAGTTTAGTTTGGGATTTACTTGGTTTGGTTCGTAAAGGCCTTTTGGATCTTTGGGGTCTGAACTTAATTTTGAAGGTGGAAGTGAATCTCTGATATAATGAGGCTCTCTTCAGCTGGTTTTAGTCCACAAGCACAAGAAGGCAAGTCTTTTTGCTTGCAGATTTTCTTCTTCGCTGCTGTTTTCTCTTTTCAAATTTTTTCTGGGGCTGGTGTACGAGGGATGAGTCTCTTTCTGCTGTTATTTTCTTTCTGTTCAATCTGTTTCCTTCAGGCCTCGGCTATTAGATAGTATTTTGGTCTAATTCGTGGCTTAAGCATACAACATAGGAGTTGTGATCTTGAAAATAGTAGCTGGCAGATAAAACCCTGCTCCTTGTTCGTTTGAGCTTTACAGGACTAATTAATCTGGATTTCGTAGATTTCTTTTAAGCATCTTCAGTGATTATGTTGAGGGTTAATACGTTACATGTTGTTGAATAAATCAGTTCACATTCCATGCCCCCTTTTTTCTTCCTGGAAATTTTAGTTTCTAAGATAACTTTGGGATTTTGCAGGGGAGAAAAGGGTTTTAAATTCTGAACTCTGGCATGCATGTGCTGGTCCTCTTGTTTCCCTACCTGTTGTTGGAAGCCGTGTTGTTTATTTTCCCCAGGGTCACAGCGAGCAAGTAAGTTATAGCTAATTTGTGGTTTAAGCATAAGATATAGCGTTCATCAGCTTTATGTCATCAACTTCATCACTCATTTTATGCAGGTTGCTGCATCGACCAACAAGGAGGTGGATGCCCATATCCCTAACTACCCAAGCTTACCCCCACAACTTATCTGTCAGCTACACAATGTTACCATGCATGTAAGATTGGTTTAAATCGATAGTTCGTTGTTATTTTTTTTCCTTAAAATTCAAGGGTTAATAAAATTTCTCGATTCCAGGCAGATGTTGAGACAGATGAAGTGTATGCACAGATGACCTTGCAACCTCTCAGTCCTGTATGCCATATAGTCTTTTTAAGTATTAATCTTTTGATATATTGCACTTTGGTTGACATGACTTGCCTTGCATGTGACCTTTGTTCCCCAGCAAGAGCAGAAGGATGCCTTCCTTCCAGCTGAGTTGGGTACTCCTAGCAAACAGCCAACAAATTATTTTTGCAAAACTCTGACTGCTAGTGACACAAGTACGCATGGAGGTTTTTCAGTCCCTCGTCGGGCAGCTGAAAAAGTGTTTCCTCCCTTGGTAAAGTTTATATTTTAAGTATATAGAACATTCCCGCTAATTAATCTTTGATATGGCTGATATCTTTCTCTACTATCTTAATGGAATCTTTAACACTTTGCTTCCAGGATTTTGCCCAGCAACCTCCAGCTCAAGAGTTGATTGCTAGGGATCTGCATGATAATGAATGGAAATTCAGGCATATCTTTCGTGGTGAGTAGTTTTTTTTAATCTTTTAACGATTTTATTTTGTTTTCCTTTTATATTAAGCAATCACACTTGATCATAAAGTTGACTTTGTTGGTACTTGGGCATGAAGCATGTATATATTTAACCTTCCATGTGCTTCGCATGTTAATAATCATCTCATGTGTGGTGCTCGAAGTGATGTGAGAACATCATGTGAGGTTGGTTTGTATTCACTTTAGTTATTTGCTTTTTTATGAGAATCGGTTTGAACCTGTATCTTGTCAATTGATTTGCTATTCTCTATTTCAACCTATCACGTTAAACTCTATGGTAAAGGCTTAAAACTTTTGAAATTTGAACTTGCAAATTTTCAGAGGCAATATTGGATTTTATGGTTAGAACTTTTTTTCCTTGAACTGCAGCTATTTGTATATCATGCATGGTGTAACATTTTTGTGTGCCTTCCAGAGGTTTCCAAGTGAAAAGTTTTGAACTTTTCCTTCTAATTACTCTTTTTGACCGTTCTTGACTTCTCTTTTGTTTCAGGCCAGCCCAAAAGACACCTCTTGACAACAGGGTGGAGTGTGTTTGTAAGTGCCAAAAGACTTGTTGCTGGGGATTCAGTCCTTTTTATCTGGTAGACCATGAGCTAACTCTACTCTGTTGTTTTTTCTCAGCATCCGTTCTTACTTCCTTAATCACACAACTGTTGCCTGTATTTTTTGGTACTTGTTTGATCTCTCTAGGTTTAACTGCTAGGCCTAAAAGCAGCTTGCATGATTTCTTGGATACTTAAAGAATTAAGTGGCATTAAGTTTAGCAAAAGAGCTTTATGTGCTTGCTATCTTGTGACATTGGTCTTTTTTTCACAACATTCTTGACTTCTCTGCAAAATAATTCTGTTACATGTTCCATGTTCATGTAAATGCATGCATCGTGAATTTGGTATGTAGTTATTTCTTTGTTTATTACTTTTTCTTACTTCTTTAATATCTTTTTGACATGATTTGTTGCAAATTACGGTGCCTTGTGGATATTTTATTAGGAATGAGAAGAATCAGTTGTTGCTTGGTATAAGGCGTGCCAATCGCCCTCAAACCGTGATGCCTTCATCTGTCTTGTCAAGCGACAGCATGCACTTGGGGCTTCTTGCTGCTGCAGCTCATGCAGCTGCAACTAATAGTCGCTTTACCATCTTTTATAATCCCAGGTTCTACGCTTAGTATATTTTTGCAATTTGAAATTTTATTTATGGGTGAACTCTTTAAATAATATTCATAATATCTGTCAGGGCTAGCCCATCAGAATTTGTTATACCACTGACAAAGTATGTTAAAGCTGTCTATCACACCCGGGTTTCTGTTGGCATGCGCTTTAGGATGCTGTTTGAAACAGAAGAATCAAGTGTTCGTCGGTAGGTTTTTAATTCTGTATTCTGACATTTTTTGTACTGAAATAATTTGCTTTCAACTATTCACCTTATGGCAATTGGTTTAATCAGTGATGGTTTCTCAAAAATTATTGAAGATGACAATCATTATTTATGTGCTTAGATTTAGTCCATTCTTGGTTCATTTAATGTAGTATATGCGCTCTTTATATTAATTGGCCTCGTATTTCATTGTAATGATGGCTTTCTGAGTATCATGCATTGTTTTGATGTAGACATCTGACGACTTTTTGTTATCCAGATACATGGGTACAATAACTGGCATAAGTGACCTAGATCCTGTCAGATGGCCAAATTCACATTGGCGGTCAGTCAAGGTACGCTAAAACAATTGGTATTATAGAATAAAATTGTGGCTTGATTGAACGCTTTTTCCTTAATTCTTCTGCTAGTTTTTTATTTGTTGCTTAATTCTTGTGCTAGTTTTCTATTTGATGCTTTACATACATCACTGTCGGAGAGCGCAAATAAATGCAGGTTGGCTGGGATGAATCCACAGCTGGAGAGAGACAACCAAGGGTTTCTCTTTGGGAAATTGAGCCATTGACAACATTCCCAATGTACCCATCACCATTAACATTGAGGCTTAAACGACCGTGGCCACCTGGACTGCCTTCATTCCATGGTAAGTTCAATAGTTTTGATGAAATGGCAGAGATCTTTTAACTTTTGTTTAAGCTCTTTATCTTTTATTTATTGAACCCCAATACTGTCTAGCAATAATCATATCTATGATGTTTTCAGTGTCCTTTTGTTGTGAATTGTTTTTCCTTCTTTTGCTTCCAAATTATTTGACTGTAGGCATTAAAGATGATAATTTAGGAATGAATTCTCCCCTTATGTGGCTGCGAGGAGATGGAGATCGTGGAATTCAATCTATGAACTTTCAGGGGTTAGGAGTCACACCATGGATGCAGCCTAGGATGGATGCTTCCATGCTTGGTCTGCAAAATGACATGTATCAAACTATGGCTGCTGCTGCACTTCAGGAGATGAGAGCTATAGACCCTTCCAAATCTCCTACTACATCACTTTTGCAATTCCAGCAACATGCTAATCTCCCTAGCAGGACTGCTGCTTTAATGCAGCCCCAGATGTTACAGCACTCTCAGCCTCAACAACAGGCTTTTCTTCAGCATGGTATTCAGGAAAACCAGCACCAGTGTCAGGCTCAGTCTCAATCTCAAACACCATCGCACCTTCTTCAGCAGCAACTTCAGCACCAACATTCACTTAATAGTCAACAGCAACAGCAGCTCCATTTGTTGCCACTTCAGCAGCAGCAGCAACACCAATCGCTACCACAACATCGACAGCTGGTTGAGCAACAACAAATTCCAAATGTTGCCTCTGCCGCATCTCAATTTGCTTCTGTCTCACAATCCCAGTCATCTCCATTGCAATCCATGTCTTCTTTGTGCCAGCAGCAGAGTTTCTCTGATTCAAATGGAAATCCCGTGACAAGCTCTGTTGTTTCTCCCTTGCACAGTCTCATGGGTTCATTTTCCCAGGATGAATCATCTCATCTTATGAGTTATCCTAGAACCAGTCCTCTGATGACATCTTCTGGCTGGCCATCAAAGAGAGCTGCTGTTGAACCTCTTATTTCCTCTGGCACCCCACCATGTGTTCTGCCCCAAGTAGAACAGTTGGGACCCTCTCAGACAAACATCTCTCCAACTGCTGTTTCGTTGCCACCCTTTCCAGGTAGGGAGTGTTCAATTGAACAAGAAGGTGGTGCTGACCCACAAAGCCATCTTCTCTTTGGTGTCAATATAGAGCCCTCATCTCTTCTAATGCAGAATGGAATGTCAAGTCTTAGGGGAGTTGGCAGTGATAGTGATTCAACAACTATACCATTCTCTTCTTCGAATTACATGAGTACTACAGGCACTGATTTTTCACTTAATCCAGCAATGACACCTTTGAGTTGCATTGATGAATCAGGTTTCCTGCAGTCCCCAGATAACGTGGGTCAAGTAAACCCACCGAGCAGAACCTTTGTTAAGGTGAGTTGCCTTGCTGGGCTTTTAACAGGTATAGAGTTCTCAAATTTCAGTCTTTTCAGTTCATTCTGCTAATATTTGAACTGTCCACAGGTTTACAAGGCAGGGTCCTTCGGTAGGTCGCTGGATATTACCAAATTCAGCAGCTACAATGAACTGCGAAGTGAGCTTGCTCACATGTTCGGCCTTGAAGGCCAGTTGGAGAACCCTCTGAGATCAGGCTGGCAGCTTGTATTTGTTGACCGGGAGAATGATGTTCTTCTCCTTGGTGATGACCCCTGGCCGTAAGTTACCATTTCCTGGTTACATTCTATCAGTTATCTTTATGTTATTCTTTCAAATGGTCTTGCTTATTATTTTCTGAAAATCTGTTATATGAAGTTAAACTCCTCTTCCCATGGAAACATCTTGTAAAAAAATGTGTCTTTAGGTGACACTCTGCATATGGCATTTCCAAAAATGAAAGTAGGTTTTAACGATAGAAATTTCATTTGCTACTCTCTGTTCGCACTTCTGATGCACTTTATTTCTCTTGAACCAGGGAATTTGTGAACAGTGTGTGGTGCATCAAGATTCTTTCACCGCAAGACGTGCAGGAAATGGGCAAACCTGGCGTAGAGCTTCTGAACTCGGTCCCTGTTCAGAGGCTTTCAAATGGCAGTTGTGATGACTACACAAACCGGCAAGAGTCCAGAAGTTTGAGTACTGGCATACCTTCTTTGGGGTCTTTGGACTACTGAACAATTTAACCAGTTTAAGATACTGTTTTCACTGGAGTAATATTAGCATTTTCAGACCCTTGCAGTGGTGGGAAGCACCGCACAATCTTAGCTTCTTAAAGTTTATTATCTATTAAGTTATTACTGTAATTAGAAGATACCTGGTGTTTTTTACGTTATTAAATATATACAATGCATAATTAGTATGACACGATATCAAGCTGTTTGTTTTTGTTATTTAGCTGTCAATTTACGATTAGATTACAGGCTATTGGAGAATGGCCATGAAGCTCCATTTTTTTTTCTTTTTCCTTTTTGACCTTCTGGCTGATATGACAAGAAATTGTGAGGTCAGATGGCTCGTATAGCAAGTTTGTAGCTTCCTATTGCCATGTGATGGTTCCGTACTAGTTAGGTATTATGAACAATTTTTTTTTTAAGGTTTCATTAATGGGGAAATGACCTAGTTTCGTTCTTTGGCTCTTGGAGAGAAGTGGAACTTCACTTCAGCTTTTGTTTTCCAGTGACATCTTATACATCGTCCTTATCCCTTGCCCAATTAGGATAAAATGAATTCTCGTAGGTAACCTTGTACGTGGTTTTTTATTTTTCTTTTTATTTTTGACTTTTTAAAATGAGCATCTTCTGTTCGATTGTTCGTTAATTTCATTTTGAACCGGCTTCTCTATGCGATATTCCAATGGAAACTGATACAGTATCCTCAGTTTCTTCATTGTTTTACTTTGGTGCATCTTGCGTTCATGTGGATGGGCAGCCATGCATGCATGTGTCTACACTTGAACATCTTAAGCGGAACCGTATACATCGAAAGGTCCATAAATGCATGGTTTATTCAGGGTTAAGTAATAGTTTTACGTAAATGCCGGGCGAAGAACTTACGTATCCTTATGAACTCTCTGTGGCTTACAACATGGTAATCTGATCCTCTTTGGGTTAGAAATACAGCAATTGGAAACACGTAAAATAATAAGAGTTTAAAGAATCATGGGTAGATCCAGTTACAAGTACGATAAACACCAAATGATGCATTATTGAAAAAGGAATATATATATTATTCTGTAAGGGTTTATTTTAAATAATCTATTCTTCAATTATTACTTGATGTCCTTATGTGCCCTAAGCCTTAAGGGTAGTGGGGCATAAACTTGTCGGTAGATTGTACGTGTGATGCACCTGCGTTCTTCTCTCCACTTCATATTTTGGTTGTATCTTATCAGTTTCTACCATTTTTCTTTTGAAAGGGAAAGGTGAAAAGGAAGATAAGATAGATTGATGAAGTTCAGCTGTCCCTTTACTATTATTATTATTAGTATTTTTACTATGTGGGACTAGGTGGGTGATGGCTTTATGCGCAGGGAAGGAAATTGAAAGCCTTGTGCTTTAGCATTTGCATGTTGTGGGGTAGTGGGTTTATAGATAGAGGTTTTGTTGAAGGATGGAATGGTGACAAGGTAGAGCACTATCAGCAATAATAGTACCAACGAAATGTAGGCCTGCCTATCCAACAACCCTTTCAAGTTTGGCCCTTTTAACCTTTTAGTTGCATGGTATTTAGACCCTTTTTTTTGTTATTAGTTGTTGTTTTCATTGACCCTATTCTCTTTCAAGCACAAAATGATGAAAACAAGAAGTTCCCACGTCATTTGACATATTTGAAATGTGCTTTACCATGTGGCCACTTTGAATCTTGATTGGTTAAAATTTGGAAATGTGGTGCATTTCTGAATAGATAGTTTCTGCATACATCCAACTCAACCTAATGGAACTTGCTGAAGAAAAAAAAGAAAGTTGATGGGCTAGGAGTGACAGAAGCCACTATTGAACTAAGAATGGCAGGCGTGAGAGATATGCAGATTAAAATCAGCCATGATTTAAAACATCTTAGACAGACTGCAACTAAGGAAAATACAGCTCACGGAACTAGCATAATGCTCAAACAACTACAAGTGGATGAGATGCGAGAACAGCCAGCCACTACGCGTGCGCAAACAACTCGTGAAAAGCCTTTCCAATAGGGAAAAGATTAGATATTTCCATGGACTGAACATTTTTCATTTTCTCTCTTCTTTTTTAATACCTTTGGTGAATGTAGAATTCTGCTTTCTTGAAATTTTACGTGTTTTTTTCCTTCAACTGAATCTTACGGAAAGTAATCGAGACATGCACATGGTGGACGATTGACACCATATCCTCCTTGAGGCCCATTTCTATTTGTTTCGAGTTTCTTCGCAATTAGTCTTTGAGGCTTTGAAGCGGGCTTCTATTTATTTCTCGTTAAAGCAACAAGTTTTCTTAAGAATATTGGACTTTTGACCATGAACATTTACGAGAACCTTTGAAATAACAGTCGGGTCTCTCCTCTCACCGTACCAGTCGATTCAGAGTTGAAACGGACAAGCTTCATTCCAGTCATCATCTACATCTAGCTCTTTTAATGTGAAAACTCTCGAATTGAACTTATGTTTTACCTTTCCATCTCAGCAACTATTTCTCAAATTTAGCGGTTCTATGTTCACATTATCGTTAAAGAAACTCATCCTGAGCTGGATGGAGTACTGACAGTTTATGTGACACTCGGAGTCTTAAAAATAAGCTTCTTTGACAGGAAGGTTTCAGGTTGATCCAGCCTGTTAAAAGAAGCAAGAACTTAAAACCCATTTTCACAAACTTGACTTGCAAACTGGTAACATTTCACTACAATGGAAACAAACAAGCGGATCATGAAAGCGGCAGGGAAGCAGAAGAATGTCGCTTTGGCTCAAAGAGAGTATGAGCAACTTCCTCCACTTTTAAACATTTTTCCCCCTCCCGTTTTTTTAATTTTGAACTTTATCACAACCAACCACAACAGATGTAACGCGATGATGGCATCCGCCCAGTTTGTCGAATATACTCTGCTTGAGCAGCAGTTTTCTCCGCATCTCTGTTTTTCCTGGCTTCTGCTGCTGCTAGCTTTTCTTCTGATTTATGTCTTGCCATAGTAATCTTCTTTGCCATCTTTGCTTGAGCTTGAGCAAGCATTTGTTCTACTCTGGCCTGAAAGTAGAGAGAACTTACTTGGATCTGTTTGGTTCAACGTGCTGTTCACCATATACAGAAAAGAGAAAGGACATCTAATTACCTCTATTCTCCTCATATCTGCTTCTAGTTTAGCTTTCTGCTGACTTTCCCATGCTTGAATTTTGATTTCTTCCCGTTTATATCTGGGAGTTTCAAACATGACTCTCGTCACAAGAACAAAAACTAGGTAAGCCTATCAAAGTGAAGTCTAGAATGTTGTAGGGCTATGTAAGAACCTTGCTGCGTGTTCGGATTTCTCCGCTTCCTCCCAAGCGGCTGCACGCTTTTCGAATTCAATCCGTTCAAGCTCCTTTGCGGTAGCATTTTCAGCTGGGGATGTGCATTTATCCTGAGCTTCTTTACTTGCCCAAGCAGCAATATTCATCTTGCCAAGCTGGACACCAAGGGCTACGATCTCTCTTCTCGTCTTTAGTTTGATTTCTTGCTCAGTCAACTCCTTTTTGCCGTTGTCAAGACTACATTGTGTATCGTCACCGTTGCCATGCTCCATAGGTGTGGGTGCTGGTGCCCCTCTTCTGGGAGTAGAGGGGATCGAAGAAGTTGGGCTGCGTAGAGGAGTCGTTGCATCCACAGGCGTAGCAGTTCTTGAAGGCTCTTGGCTCGGAATAGGAGTCATTTCTGTTCCCATGTCTCTCATGCAGACAGATCTTATTACAGGAGGACCTGCAATGCGATATCATCATAATACATTCCATAGGCAGGTAGCGGATCTTCATATTCGATAAGCTGGAATTATACTCCACTAATAGCTTTCTAAATGAACAGAGGACAAATTTTGGTGATTATGGTAATCAGATAAACTCCATGAGCAAACCGCCTAGATTCCTACATATTTGGTTCATTCAGAAATGCGAACATCTCTGCCTTTAAAATGTCAAACCTCCCGGATAAACCTTCCGCCTATTAGATGTGAAAGCCACCGAGTAAACCTTGTTGTGTTTTAGCAAGGAAAATATATTGGTTTTTCTAAGAAATATTCCTTCCTGACTGTTTAGTTACAGGGAGGAGATCAAATAGCTGGTTAAAGATGGATATGAAATTGCCTGACAGAAATCTGGGTGTTTCCAGATCAAGTTCCTAAAGAAGAAATGTATATTCCTACCAAAAAAAGGTGCATCATCATAAAAGGGTTGTGACATCCATCTATCGATCAAACAATTTCTTATCTCAGGCCAAGCCCTTTATGATACCTAGGCAACAGAAAGTATTAGCTGAAACATAAAAAAGCACAAGTTTACCTGTTGCGTCTTCGGTTGAACTTCCTGTAATAGCTAATTCCCTTCGATCCACTTCCTTCAAATCCTTAGCCTGACCAATGAGAAGGTTCTCCCCATATGCTTGACCAGAAACAGAAGGACTCCCAGGGGGGATAAAGGAAAACTTTTCAAATGTCATTCCTGAAGCGGGCTGACCACAATCTATGCGCTTAGTGTCTACCATTCTACTAAGTGATAATTTAGGATCATGATTTGCTGATTCCGGAGCAACCCTGACCACATTTATTCCTGGTACGCGACTAGCTTGGTTATGAAAAGCGTTCTTCTTAGCATGATTAGGGTGAACATTTTGTCTATTCAGTATCCATTTCTCTGCATCATTCCACTTAGATGACGTAGGTCTTGAATATGACCTTGTAAGTTGATTATGAACTGATCTCTCCTTATGAAACTCAAAGCTTGACGAGCTTGCATTACTGTCATAATCAAGATTCTCATCTTCCAATGACCTCACTGGGTGAACTGCACTTGAGTTAGCAGTTTCAGCTTTAGCTGATAGCTGCATCTTAAAACGGCCCATGTTGCCACTTTCCTTCTGCAATGTCTCCTTCAACTGGGAAAATTTCTGTTCAATTTGACTCGGCTCAACAGCAGAATCATCTGGTGAACTGACGGATGGAAGTTCTAAGCTGGGAGCTGCAACTGAATACAATAGTTCACCGTAAATAAATAAATTCATAATTCATCACTTAAACAACAGGACCCACCTAAACACTGAGACCAGAAAAATCAATGAAATCTATATCAGTAACTCTCCCTTGTGGCAAAATGTATGCCATAAAATTAATAGTGTAACACAAACAATTCTAACCTTCTTCATCATTGGAGGCTAATAAGCTGTTCTTGACAATTTCAGTATCTGCAAGCTTTGAAGGAGATGTTCTCGAAGAATTACTGTTTGATCCATCCTTCTTTCTGCTATGGTGTGGTCCCATGAGCCTCATTCTCAGCTTTGTTGGAGATATCATGCCAGTCTGCAACAGATAATCAAACCTTAAATAAGATTTTGTACGATTATTCCTTTGTCAAATATGACTAATTCTCAAATCAGATAAGGAAAAGGAAAAACAAAAGGAAATAGCTGTGAAAGTTGGAACTTTCAACACATTGACATACAGAGAAACCCCCAAAAAATCTCCAACTTAACGTAATATATCATAATGTGAGGAATATAACTTACCTGAAGCAATTTCAGGAAAAAAGGCAAAGAAAAAAACTTACCTAAAGCATTTCCATTTGACAAAAACAGTTTCTTTCTTCAAACACAAGCAAGAAAATATAAAGTGAACCTTGGCAAAACCCAGATCATAGAAAAGCCACTAATGAAAAATAACTGCTAGTGTCTCAATAACTCGCCAAACCCAGAACCACTAAAGAAAGTAAAGAAAAAGAACAAGAAAAAAAAAACAGAGCACCCATTGCCCTGAAGAAGCTCAGAAAAACACCAAGATAAAAGCAAAACAGGAAATGGTTTATACTCCATATTCAAACAGAACAATTTACCTGAACCTTGTGTATTCTTTCATACTCCATATTAGATTAGATGGATCTTTCTCCCGTATTTCACTAAGCTGTTTAGCTCTCGAAAGCTACAACCATTCACCGCTTTCTCTCTCTCTTTCTTTCTTGGTACCAAAAGGTGATGCCCTCTCTCTTTCTTTCTGTTAAATTAGAAAGTGGTCTTGATTGAAGAAGGACAGGTCACAGGAGAAGTGTACTTTGCTGTGTCTACTGTATATAATATGGATTATTATTAATCAAAACAAAGAATGCAAAGATCCCACCTTTCACTTCCCATTCTTCTCTCTTTCTATTCACTACCCCACTCTGATCTACCACGTCACTCCTCTGGGTCCCACATCTTTGAACGCTAACTTCCCCGGTAAAATGATGGTCGGCGATTTTTTCAACCTCACCACCCGACTAATTACCGATCTTTTCCTATTATAAAATCTAAACTTACGAAATTTGTTATGCTATAATAGCTCCTGATTTCACAGTTTTAAATTTTAATTTTTTAAATATGAAGATTAAATTAATTTTTAATTTTTAAATCAATTATTTTTAAACTAAAATTCCTCAAATATAAATAACGAATGAAATTAAATTAAGTTAATTTGATTTGATTTTTTATATTATAAGTTTAAATTTTTATACAATTTTATTTAAATTAAAAATTCTTAATTTTGAAAAATAAATTAAATTAAATTTGACCGGTCAATTTAACTTTTTAATGTTACATTTTTTTATTATTTGGGATGATCAAAAAATTTTAAATAAGTAAAAATATGTTAATTTGGTATTATATATTTATCATTATATTATTTGGATTAATATACCACAGCATTAATCATTGATGTAACCAACTAACCTAAAAAAAAGGGACTTGGCCTCCTGGATACTTGATGGAATACAAATGTTATCTGGGTGCATTTCACATCATTATTTCAAATCAAATTCTTCTTTTGAATTTTAAAATTAATTATTAAATTTTGTATCTCTTTCTAAAATTAGTCTCAGAAATATATATATATATTTATTTTTTTCTAAAAGGGTTTCCAAATAACAGTTTCATAAAAAAAAATCAAAAAATATTTTTCCGTACCATAAAATAAAATTGAGTCTATATTAAACATAAATAATTTAATATATATATATATATATTATATAAATATTAAATTTATATCATGTTTACAATAATCCAATATTTTTATCCAAATTTAAACAAAGATATGTTAAAAAAATTGAAAAAGGAGGAATGATGGGGAATGATTAAAGGGCAGGCTTTTGAACGGTAGGAAAATGATGAAGTAAAAAAGAAAAGTAGAATGTCATTTTGCTGTGTATGGTAAAACTGATCTTTTTAGACTGGTAAATATTGTCGTCATTATCTTCTTCATCGATCAGGAAAGAAAGATTACCCTAAAATAATAACTGATAATGAAGTTTTAAACTATAGAACCCTGCAAGTAAAATTTATTTATTTTTATATTAATGCAAAGAGGCAGACAGTCCATCACCAAATTCAGGAATCCCTGCAATTTTGACTGCCAAGTTTCCAAGAATCTTTATGGTTTTTTCAGAAAAAGGATAAGAAGAAGAAGAAGAAGGAGGAGGAGGAGGAGGAGGAGGGGAATTAAAGGGAAGGAAATTGCAAGTACTATTGAATGTCCTTTTTCATGCATTATCATACGTTTCCTTCCATCACAGACTGAGAGATGAAGTTAGTAAAATATATTCTGACTTGTTCTTAGGAAGTTGTTGAGATTTTCCTCCAATCAAATTATAGTTTGACTTACCTTTGAATCTTCTCCTTGGATTTTGTTGCCCTGTTTATGTTTTCACTTTGACTCCACGTCATCCCCGTTACATTTGAATAACTATTTTTTTTTATTAATTTTAGTAATAGTTTATATTCACATCCTTTAATATAATTATAATTATAAATATAAATATAAATTAATAATTTAATGAACGGAGGGCGAATAATATGTACAACTAAACTTTAAATATATTTTATAATTAGAATTGGCCTACATGTGGAAAGTTACATGCGACAATCACGCCTTTTATCTGTTGCCATTAATTTAATACTTGCATTTATAAAATAAACATTGACAGCGTGATTTAAAAAAAACTTGCGTATAAAATATATACTTCTGTTCTTTTATTTTATTTTAAAATATGGTATTTTCGGTTTAATTGATGGTACGTCATTTTTTTATATATTTTAATATTTAAATGAGATTAAAATATGAATATTGGTGAGGAAGTTTGACCGGGCGGATGAATTCCTCGGAGAGGTAGGGACGATTATTGCAATGAATGCGAATGGGGCAATTAGGTAAAAGAGAAGAAAGTGGGTCGTTGGTCAAAGATACTGTAATTGAGGGAGTTTTAAATAGGGCTTCATCAGCTTTATTAATGTTAATTAATAAATGGGAATATTTGAATAGTGTCCCACTGCTCATTTCAATGGTTCAGAATTCCATAATGCAACCACTTTGCCTTGGACTCATCACTCTCCCCCTTTCCTTTTTATTTTCACCATTTTTTATATTATGAAAAATATTTTTTATTAAAACAAGTAGATTTATTTTGTAATTTACAATTTTAAATTGTTTATGAGTAACTTTATATATATATATATATATATATAGAAGGGAGCATAGTCAAGAATTAACTGCTTTTGTTTTGTTTGTCATATGAAGTTTGTCCCTAAACGTTAATTGCCAAGGCTGCTCAACGTCTCGTTTATTACGAAATATAATTGATTAAATTAAGAATCCCAGCTGGCCCAATCAAATCCATTGTTTCTTATTTTAAACAGCTAACTTCTAGAGACTTGTGAACTGATCCGAACAAATCAAAAGATGAGCACTGTATATTTTTAATGTAAAAGCATATTTATATATGTTAATTCATAATAATAATCAAAAAAATATGATATAAACCCTTATTTTGCATATATGTATGTATACGTTCAAATCATTTATATTCTTATGTATATTGTAACCTAATTAGAATTCTAAAATATATACAATATTCCCAATCCTGTTACTTAGGTAAGGTGTATGTTTCTTATAAATGGCTATAATCCAATAATTTATTTGTATTAAATTTTTTATTATATAGTTTATTAGACGAAATTTCATCTTTCTGGAAAACGTTGTTACGGGGTTGCAGAACTCGATGCCACAATTAAAAAGAAACCGGATATTGTAATGTATTATTACAAAAGAAAAAGCCTTTATAGGATTCCATAAACAATTTTACTTATTTCAGAACTGGTATTAGTTCTAATGATTTCATGAATTTTATACCTTTTTCATAATGCCGGTTCACAAAAAAAAAAAAAAAAAAAAAAGATTTGATGCCTGCAACTCGTGTATATATATATATATATATATATATATATAGATTGTAGAGATCCATCAAAACCCATGATCAACATTTTTTTATTTCATTTTAGTGTTGTTTTATTTTGATATTCATTACAGAAAAATGACCGGATAAAATTCACACAAGCATCATTATTAACTTGATCTTGGCCAAAATAGAGACATTTTGGTGACCCATATACGCACACATCAGAGGCATCGCTGAAATAAGCATTAGTGTCCATAAAATTAATATGCTATTTAGAATGTCAAAACAATTAATTAATTTTTATTAAAAATTATAACCTATATTACATCTTACATTATAATTTCAATCTTTCAATATTTTATTTTTGATTTTAATATTTAGTTACTCGATCACTATGTTGAAGTACTTGTTATCATTACCCCTGATTTGTTTTGGTTTCATCCCTGATCATGATGTTTAGCTCTAAATATAATTATAATTATCATATCAATATCTATTTATTTATTATAAAATTATTATGATGTAATTGTAATGAAAAATGTATTGGTTGTATGAAAATTTATATGCATTTTAAAATACACTAGTTTAAATATATTCAACTGCATGAATGTTAATGTAATAGAAATATAATATAATAGTGGTTATATTATCGTCATAATTATACTACCAAATATGATATCCCTCGTAAGGAACCCTTAGCGAGAGGTCCCGTCGAAGCATTTCGTTTACTATTAATGAATTGTTTTGACGGGTAGTCAATGATTATAAATCACTGATGGGAGGGTGGGTCATACAATTATTACAATCTTAGCAAGTGCAACTCACATAATATTGTTACTGTAAGAAGCCCATTGTACTGAACATATATAACTGTAAAACCATTTTATAAACTGGAAATGGGTGTGTATATAATGTGATTTCATTAATGAAAAGATTCGTAATGTGCCCTGCTCCTGCCCGCAAGTATAGGATTCCTGGCCAACCTGTTCCTTTGCACCATCGCATTAACCGGACAACTTTTCTTTGACCCCATATTCTCCACTTGCCAAGATCAGGATATGGCCCCGCCACTTTTCCTTGCCGTTCTCATGCTTTGCCCTCTCCCTCGATCTTCCCCATGTTTCTATTACTTTCTGCTTACCATTTTCATAAAATTTATAATTAGACATTATGCTCAAATCAGTATTGTCGGTTTAAGAGGGATTGATGACTTCAGCTATATACAGTAAATTAATTTAAATTTCATGGTTTACTAGTGCTTGGTAAAACGAAAACGGAAGAAGGAATTGAAATATCAAACGAAAAGAACTTTGTCTGAAATCCTCAGAATGTTCTCTGAAAATTCTTAAAGGGTATGTCTTTCTTGATATTAAATACAAATGATCTGTCTTCTTTTTGGACCAAATTGTATATGTCTGGACTTCCTATAATGCATCTTAACTTCATTTCCTTTGCAAGCCAAAAGGAGATGGAACTTTTACATGGAAAAATCATTCTTCTTTACTTATGTATATAACATTTATTCGTTTAAAATTGAAAAAAGGTTATTAAAGATTTAAAAAAGCCTTTTCATTTTCTTGTAGAGGTCACAGTCCAACATTTTATTGCATGGATTACTCTGTTTGAATTTTTGTTCAATTTTCTCCGACTTCTTAATCTCATTATGTCCCTCTAAAAAAATTCAAACGTTCAACAACTACTAAAGAAATTTAGGACCATGCATGGCTTCAACTACACGGGTCTTCATGGAAAGCAACACTTCTTAAAGAAAACCAACTTTTTTTTTTTTTTTGGATTTTTCTGAAGGTTTAAGCTTTAGGTTTTTCCTTGCTCCCATAGAAGTTCAACCGTGTAACGAAGGCAAAAGAAATGCGTGGGACATGCAATGGAAAGCGTGCAAATTAAGTTGCCTATGAATCGTTCAAAGGCATTTGGGTTTGAACATAACTCTGGCACTCCAATATTTCATGTGTAAGATTGAATTGAAATTTTTAAATTTTAAAATTGAATTAAATCAAATAAAATTTTTTATCAATTTTAAAATATATGAATAGAATGTCTATTTAATTTAATTTTTATTTTATTTTTTAATTATTTCAATTTTTAAATCAAAAAAATTTTAATTTTTTAAATTAAATATTTTAAAATTCAAAATTTTTAAATCAAATAAAATTAAATTTATTAATGTAATATAATATTTGGGATAGAAGTTGGATCTGCACACCCTGCGCGCATATGGGTCCATTGGATTGTTAGTAATTACTTCATTTCCCTCCTGTTTTTTGAAAGGTTCTGGCCTTTGCACAATCAGTGGGATAGGCTTTTGTGGTCAATGATGATGATGTATAATTAGGACTTTTGGAAGATTTTTAAAGTTTGATAGATTGAGGTCTTTAGCAGTCCAAAAAAAATCATGCCTTTGTTTTGACTGTAAAGATACTTGATTGAATATTAGTGGTTGGAGAAATGAGTACCATATATTATTATTTATTTTTCTTATAATAGTCATATCAATTTAATTTTTGATCTTAGTATTGCATTATAATTATTAAGAGAATTAGAACTTGGTTAGATTTTCATCAAAACAAGATTTGGAAACTCTCTTAATATTTTGAGGAGGGTCATAACTCGTAATTATAAGAGTAGTAATTAAGTGGGGTTAGAGTGATTCAAAGCCACTCGTTGGCAGGTTCTGTCATTAAGTGCTTGATTGACAGAAAAGGTCAAATCGAGACAACCATCATCATTCACTGGATTTATGTGGAAATTACAAAGCAACCTATTAACGGGATGTTCGGTTAAAATCAAACTCACCCCTACATTAGATTCGGTTTTAATTATGATTATCATTAAGCCAAACCGAAATCATGACTCAACAACCATTGGCCCGAACACTAAACTTTAACAATTACAACCAAATGGTACGTGTGTATATAACATTTTTAATTTGATTCTATAAAAAAGTAATTAAATCAATTTTCACCAAATTTTGATTTTAGCTTGGATTTAACATTTTTAATAAATTCAGTTTTTATTTTTAATTCGATTTACTTCAAAAATGGAATCGGTGGAGGCAAGTGGAGTTTAGAAGGGACAATGGCGGGAAGCCCAAGTCCACACTTGTTGGATCACCACAAGATCCAATACTAGCCACATTTTTTTCCAACTTTTCTTGGGGTGCCCCGCCCATGGGCTCCACATCCCACTTGATATTAGTATGAAAAGATAAGGGAAATTTTTGAAATTGACGCTTCATCTACTGTTGTTTTTAAGTTTACTAATTATATTTTTTTTCTGTTAAAAATACCAATTTTTACAATATCAATTTATCATGATAAATTAGAAAATATCAAAAGAGAATTTCATCAGATTTTCTAAATCAAAATTTTTTTTTATTAAATACAACTACCTATTATAATTTAAAAACACGAAAACATTAACGCCCATCCTCCATTAAACACACGCACAATACTCAGCCTCCATAAAAACATCCAATTTCCTTAAAAAAAAGCAGGAAATTAAATCAAATAGTAATTGATCAAAATCAATGAACAAGAAACTTCAAACAGTTGATCCAAGAAACCTGCAACAGCTAACAGAAGAGATTGCTGCAAGGCATGAAGACATCAACAAAAGATAGCAAGAAAATACAAGATTCAATACCAATATTAATTCAATATAATAGTGAATGGATTAAATCAAAAAATTATACCAATTTTCAAATTCAAGGCATCCCCATTCCAGCTCAATATTCATTCAAAAATTTACAACGAAGTAATTGAAGAACAAATATAATTGAAGAATCAGAATTCAATATTTGAGATGCTATACCAATTGAAGGAAGATTATCTACTGTTAAAAGCAGAAAATGATGCTATATGGAAGTTCTACATGAAAATAAAGAAACAGAAGCAAGATTTTACAAAATATCCCTCATGTATCAGCTGTCAAAACATCCAGAATTTATCATCCAGCAGCTTAAATGCACCAACAGCTAAATATTCTACGCGCAGTCAATCATATACCCCTAGTATGCCATATGTATACCCCCAGGAAACCAGATATGCAATAATAAAATACTCCTTAGCTATTGACAAAGAAACAGCAGCAATTCTAATTCAACAAGAAAAACATACATGAG
>CANYBF010913028.1:0-10178 GCA_948192965.1 Dalechampia spathulata | reverse complement strand
TGCGTGTTAGGAGCTTTCTTTAAACTTAAACAAGGTGAACATAATAAGATGGAATATGAATAAATTGAAAATCTCGAACCCAAACTCTGAAGAAATTCAGGCCGCTTTTCCAACACAGGAAGGCCCGGGTTTTATTTCCTAATTTTTTCTAGTCATTCAATTGAATTGACAAAACAAAATAGGTGGCGACTCCACATTATAAAGCACATTGTTTTCAAAATTAAAATGGGATACGCCATTGAGAGCAAGCACCACGGCATTTCATGCCGAACAACGTGCAGGGCTCCCGCGTCCGGGATGCACTACTCTTACAATGCCTTTATGAAACTCATTCATCAATAGGCATTCTACTCTGGCCAGAGATTCTTGAATAAAGAATATTACATGAATCAATGAGATAAAACCCCTATATTTAATATGGGATGGTGAATCCTTTATTGATAAACAAATACCTTTAACTACTTTACACTATATCTAACCTCCAAGTTATGAACACCTTTTATGGAGGAATAAAAAATAGGAGTCAAAACATAGTGATTTATAATTAAGATAATATTGTTATCTCAAGTCTTAAGGATACTTGAACTACTGATATGAGTGAGATATATTTCACAGACATAGATCAATTAACCATATGAAATCTCATTGAAAAGGCCTCCAATGATTCAGTCCCCTACTACTCATCCATATGTTCACTTCAGACAACTCTTGTCATGATGAATGAGAATCATGTCTTAAGGAAGTATAACATGTGCTGATCTTAACCACATTAATAATATCCATTCTTATTAATACATTGATCAAGGATAATTTAGATATTGAATATTTGCATACAATAAGAATCTTATTTCATATACTCTTTATGAATTCCTTTGTACTGTTCTAATATCTTGGAATTCATTATTTAGTTAATAACCTTTTAAGTAAACTGAATAATGAATAATGACTTTTATTGATAAATCATTCAATTAAATACAATAAAAAAATTATGCTCTAGAGCATACACTAACAAACTCCCACTTGCACTAGAGCCAATCATACATAAACTTCAATCCCATAGAAGTTACATACCTATCATGCTTGCTTTATGTCAATGCCTTAGTGAGAGGGTTGCCACGTTTTGCTTTATAGGAACTTTATTAACCTCTACTTCTCCTCTACCAATGATCACTTTAATCAAATGGTATCTCTTGAGTACATGTTTACTCTTCTGGTGAGATCTAGACTCCTTTACTTGGGCTATTGCTCTATTGTTATCATAAAATAGAGGAATAGCTTATGCACTACAAGGAACCATACCAAGTTCATGCATGAACTTCCTTATCCTCACGGCCTCCTTTGCTATGTCTGATGCAACTATGCACTCTACCTCAGTCGTAGAATCTACTGTGGTCTCTTGTTTTAAACTCTTCCAAACAATTGCACCACCATTCATCATGAACACATAACTTGATTGAGATTTGTAATCATTTTCATCAGATTAGAAACTGGCATCTGTATACCTAGTTAATTGTAAATCCTCTTCTCTATATACCAAAAACATATCCTTAGTTCTTCTCAAGTACTTAAGGATATTCTTGACAGCCGACTAGTGTTCCTCTCCATAACTAGATTGGAACATACTTGTGACACTTAAAAAGAATGCCACATCTAGTCTAGTACATAACATAGCATGCATGATTGATCCAATTGCTGATGTATATAGAATCTTAGTCATGCAATCTTTCTCATCTTGTATCTTAGGACACCATGCTTTAAAAGGATGTTTCCCATGTACCATGGGTATATTACCCTTCTTTGAAAGATCCATGCTAAACCTCTTTAGTACCTTGTATATGTAAGTAGATTGTGAAATACCAATAAGCCTTCTTAATCTATCTCTATAGATCTTATACCTAAAATATAAGCAACTTCTCCAAGGTCTTTCATGGAGAACTGTTTGGATAACTAAACTTTAACACTCTGCAAAAATAAAACATCATTTCTAATGAGTAATATGTCATCTACATATAACATAAGGAAAGCAATTGCACTCCCACTATCCTTCTTGTATATACATGGTTCATCAATATTTTGAATGAAGCCAAATTATTTAATCGCTTCTTCAAAATGTATGTTCCAACTCCTTGATGCTTGCTTCAATCCATAAATGGATCTTTGAAGTTTGCATACCTTAGTGCCATTATTGGATATAAAACCATTAGGTTGTGTCATATACACCTCCTTAAGCAGATTTCCATTAAGGAAAGTTGTCTTTACATCTATTTGCCATATCTCATAATCATAATGAGCAGCAATAATAAGTAAGATTCCTATGGATTTAAGTATAGCTACTAATGAGAAAGTTTCATTATAATCAATTCCTTGTTTTTGACAACAACCCTTCCTTGGTTCATTGGTTCTCTGACATGGAATCCATTTCAGACTTCATGGCCTTTAACCTCAAGTCATATTTTGAACTTTTCAAAACTTCATCATAATCTATGGGCTCATCATTCTCAACTAATAAGACTTCCTTATTCTCATGAATAAGGAATCCATACCTCTCAGGCATAGTTCTTATTCTGGTTAAGTGTCTGGGAGCTTATGTTTCCATAGGTTCTAATTCTACATCGGTAGGATCAATTAGTTTATTTGCTTTATCTTGTAGTGATTGAACTTCATTAAGTTTAATTTTACTCCCACTATCTCCTTTTAGAATAAATTCTTTCTCTAAGAAAACAACATGCTTTGAAACAATTTTTTTTGTTCCAAAGGAAGATAGAAGTAATATCCTATTGTTTCTCTAGGATTTCCCATAAAATAGTATTTGTCAGACTTTGCCTAAAGCTTGTTTGACATTTTCCTTTTAATATAAGAAGGATAACTCATACCTTTAAATAAGATAAGATGGGTTTCTTGTTACACCATATTTCATATAATGTAACTTCAACTAATTTAGATGGAACTCTGTTCAAAATATGAATAGTAGTCTCCAGTACATAGCCCCAAAATGATTTAGGTAATTCTGCAAGGCTCATCATGGATTGAACCATATTTAATAAAAGTTCTATTCCTTCTTTCTGATACACCATTATGTTGAGGTGTATAATGAGGTGTCCATTAAGATAAAATTCCATTATCTCTAAGATGTTTAAGAAACTCTTGGCTTAGGTATTTACCGCCTCGATCCAAATGAAGTGTTTTAATAGTCTTACTAAGTTATTTCTCTACTTCATGTCTGAATTCTTTGAACTTATCAAAAGCTTCAGATTTATACTTCATTAAGTATAAACATCCATATCTGGAATAGTCATCTATGAATGTAATGAAGTAGGTGTATCCACCTTTGGCATGTATGGACATAGGACCACATACATCTGAATGTATGAGTTCTAGTACCTCTTTAGCTCTTTCACCTTTTCCTTTAAAAGATGATTTTATCATCTTCTCTAATAGACAAGATTCACATGGTTTATATGATTCAAAATCAAATGAACTCAAGTTACCTAGTTTGTGTAACTTAGACATGCGAGTATTGTTTATATGGCAAAGAGAATAATGCCATAGAAAGAGTGGATGAAGAGTATCAATTTTGATTCTCTTAATTTGAACATTGCAAATGAAGTCTGTATTATTCAGTATATAAATTCCATTATCAACATTTATAGAATAGTAAAACATACCATCTTTAAACATTGAGCAACCATTGTTATCTATGGAAAAATTGAATCCTTGTTCAATAAGACAAGATACTGAAATAAAATTCTTATGTAAACTTGGAACAAAATAGCAATTATTGAGTTCTAGTTTTAAACGAGAAGCTAAGTGCAAAATATAGGTTCCTACTTCTAATATAGCAACTTATGCTCTATTAGCAACCCTAATAACTGCATTGTTCCTACTTAAAATCCTCTTACTGACAAGGCCCTGCAAACCATAACAAATTTGAGATGCATAGTCAGTATCTAATACCCAACTCTTATTAGAAACAACATTAGACTTAACCTCAATCATAAAAATACATGAAGAAGATGCACAGTTCTTCTTTACTAGCTCTAGGTATTCCTTGAAATTTCTCTTCCAATGCCCATCCTTATTGTAATAGAAGCAAATACCCTTGGGGGGTTTCTTTGTAGCTTTCTTACCCATACCTCCTTTGGTTTTTAGGGCTAGCTTCTTGCCTTTCTTCTTGGCTGTGCCTTTTTTCTTGGCAAGTCCATAAGAACTAGCTACTAGTGTTGCTTTAGCACTCTTCTTATTGGCATCTTGAGCATAGTTTTACAAATTGATAAGCTCAAGAATGGTAATTTCTCTCTTATTCATTTGATAATCAAGCACAAATTTATGCATAACTATTAGGTAATGATTGCAGAATAAGGTTAATAGCTAACTCATATTTCAATCCAAAACCAAGACCTTTTAGCCTTTGTATGTAGCCATGTATCTTAATGCCATGAAGGACTGCTGATGATCCCTCTGCCATCTTGCACCTAAAGAGTGCTTTTAAGAGTTCAAATCTCTCAGTCCTTCCTTTTCCTCAAAAAGCATTTTGAGATAAGTAGCTATAGTACAAGAGTTTATAGTCTCGCACTGCTTCTGGATGGCATTCTCTACAGCTCCTAACATAATGTTGTTGGCCATCTCATCCTCTTGCTTAAACTTATTGTAAGCATCTCTAACTTCTTCAAAGGAGTTTGCTATAGGCATGTATGGATAAGCTCTATCCAATACATGGGCTATCTGTTCGCCTTTCAAAACTATTTTAATTTGGCAAGTCCAGTCAATATAATTAAATCCATTTAGTTTATATTCGAGAATTCCATGAAGATAAACTTTTCTTGACATTTTTTAGAAAAATATGGAGAAAAAGAAGAAATAGTGTATCATTAAAAACATCATATATTTTAAAAACATAATAAGGTCTTTTATTAGTTTTTATCTCCCATTATTTTATTTCAAACTAATAGCCCTCAATTACTAATCTAAGAAGGTCACGCTTTGCCTTCTTTAATGGGTCAGTATCCAATGACCATTAAGCCCAATCTTAAGTATGCTCAACAAACTAGAACCTAATATTAATAGGTAGACATCTCTCATGTCAATCATATCTCTATATGACTACTGAATCATTAGGTTATCAACTTTTCTTGATACTTATGTTATCTTGCATAACACAATTCCCTAAACTAGCCTATAAAACATTTTACCTTGGGTATGCCCAATAAATAAAATATTTTATTTAAATCTGACCCATTTTTTAAAACTTGGATGCACCCCATGTTAAACAAGCTTGAGTATCCTCAACAACCTGAATGAAAAGAAGCTCTCCACCCTTATCGTAGAAAATGGAAGGCCTTAGATTTATGTTCATTTGACAGATTTATTTCCTTTTATGTAATAAAAAACATTTAAGGTGGGTATGTGCAATTGGTGCACCATGCATGGTCCTGGCTCATGCATGCTATAGCATGCTTATGCAACTCATACATACATCATTTTAACAATTTATAATATGATGATTATGGACTTTTAAGTCTAAGGTTAAACCTAGGTTATCCATGATTTTACAAACCTCAAAAATTTGAAATAAGATTATTCTATTACAAATTTGGTCTTAGAGTTTCCTCTTTTGATCATGCCTTGCTCATTTTGCCTCCTTTTGTAACTCTTTTACAACCTATGTAGTCTAATTACAAATTTTCATAGTAGAATCCCCAAGTTACATTTGGGGGAGTAGATGAGAAGAGAAATACAAAAAATTTTAAAGAAAAGGCAGGACTCGCAAGCCCTATTTACCAAAAATAATAAAATGATGCATATGCTCAATTATATTGGGCTAAGTCCATAATCACCATTATGCCATATAATCATCCATCCATACATTCAAAAATGCTTAAATAAATAATCTTCTTATAATGTCATTTCGGTTTTTCCATTTTAAAATTCAAACAAACTTTGCCTTTTAAAATAGTTATTAGGCTTGCATTTGAAAATATATGATTTACATATTTTGAATTCTATTTGAATAAATTATTTATTAAATTAAATGATCATCTAAATAGTAATATATTAATTATTTGATTACACTTTAAATATTAATATATCACTTAGAAATCAAAACAGAAGTCAAAACCAATAAGAATCCTTGTCATGCTCAAATTACTCCTTTTAAGAGTTTTAATTCAAATAAAATACTTATTAATCTCCAAAATTAATAAAATTTCATTTTAAAAACCTTTGATGTTTTTAAATCATTAAAATACATGAATTAATGAAAAACATGAGAAATTAATATTGAAAAAGCCAAATATACCAAAATTGGACTTCCTATGCGCTTATGAACATGACTTCCACAAAATCATATCCAAATCAAATCATAATTCATTCAAAATGCCCCATCATCAAGTTAACACAATAAATAATTGATTCATTACATTTCCAATAATTAAACACATAATAATCAAGCAAGAACATTAAGAATAACATAAAAAATCCATTCGGGTTTTCAATAAGAGCATGCACAATATATGAATTTTTATCTCATACAATTTTCACATATGTATTCATTTTTTTTGATAAAAACCAAGTTAATTAAATTAAAAATAAGTGGTTAAAATTTCAAATCCAAATTCAAACAATAAACCCTTTAGAATTGAAAAAAAGCAAGCTACAATGATAATCAAAAACCAAAATCTTATGTATTCTATGCATAGATTGCAACACCAAATCACTCTGATACCACTGTTGGTTTATAAAAACATATTTGATAGTAGAAGGTATAATTTAAAATTTTTTATAAACACATTTTACAATAGATCTAGTAATTTTATTCATAGAATACATCAAACACAAAGAAGATTATCAAAGAAGAGATTGAAAAACTCACTTTTAAAGGATCTCCAAACTATCCACAGAAGTAATGGAATGATTAGTAATCAATATTACAAGTTTTGTTTAGAGACTAGTAAAATAAAACAAAAAAGGAATGGATGAAGAGAAAGATGAATTCAATTTTTTCTTTTTGATCTTTTATTAAAAATCCAAATTAATCTTCTTGCTCTTGAGCTTCTAATTACTTGGAACCCATAAAGGAAGGAGGTAGCCAAAATTTTACTTCTGTAACCCTAAAAGTTATGTCAGACAACCTATAAAAACCTAATTAGGTTTTAGATTACTTAAGTCATATGCATGTGCATGTCACATACTTTAGGCATATGACTTGCATGTACATGACTTAAAATACCTCTAGAAGCACATGACAATCATGTTCACTTCCTTTTAATTTATCACACATGAATAAGTCATGTGACAATCACATATTGGCTATTAATTAATTTAATTCCGTCCAAATCCGCATATACCATGCATGTAAAACATGTCATCTTAAATCACTTATATCTTGAATTCTACTCATCATATTTTAGTGATCTTGGTATCAAATCAAAGCTATTTTCATGCTCTTTCTAATGAACATAAAAGATTTAAGTTATCTCATAATCATAAAGCATTATTTTATCAACATTCATTCATGATTATCATTCCTCTTACTTTTGATGTGCGAGCTTTTAGGTTCTTGACATTTTAGCAACATATGAATCTATTATTAAACTCCATCATATGTAAATCATGAGTGATATGTAGTCACACATCATGACTACCCAAAGGCCAAGAGGTCATTAGTTTGACTACAACCCTTCCATATCAGATTCTATGTAATAAACTCCTTTCACTATCCATTATCATACTTAGGTTTGAGTATGGATTAATGTCAACTCAATGCATAATCAAGTATGTTAGATCATGCCCTAAATTTGATGTTTCATGTACCATAATATTTATTCCCAAAATGCCTTTGTGGTACTCATTCATCAATAGGCATTCTACTCTAGTCAACGATTCCTAAATAAAGAATATTACATTAATCAATGAGATAAAACCCCTACATTTAATCTAGGGTGGTAAATCCTTTATTGATAAATAAATACCTTCAACTACTTTACACTATATCGATCCTTCAAGTTATGAAAACCTCCTATGAATGAATAGAACATAGAAGTCAAAATATAGTGATCCATAATTAAGATAACATTGTTATCTCAAGTCTCAAGATAGTTGCACTACTGATATGAGTGAGATATATTTCACAGGCATAGATCAATTATCCATATGAAATCTCACTTGCAAGGCCTCCAATGAGTTAGTCCCCTACTTCTCATCTACATGTTCACTTTAGACAACTCTTATCATGATAAATGAGAATCATCCCTTGAGGAAGTATAACATGTGCTGATCTTAACTGCATTAATAATATCCATTCTTATTAATACATTGATCAGGGATAATTTAGATATTGAACATTTGCATATAATAAGAATCTCATTTCATAAACTCTTTATGCATTCCTTTATACTGTTCCCATATCTTGGAATTCATTATTTAGTTAATAATCTTTCAAGTAAACTGAACAATGAATAATGTCTTTTATTGATAAATCATTCAATTAAATACAATAAAACATTATACTCTAGAGCATACACTAACACTTAGAAATTTCATATGAAGGTTAACCTTCACTATTTGGACTTTTGACTAAGTGATTCGCCATTCTAATGATAAATTTGGTTCCTTATGCACAATTCCTCTTTTTTATATAAGCTTAAGTTTAGGCTTAATTTGATCCAATTTTATTATTTTAGTTAATATTGAACCCTTATTGACCAATCCTATTCCCTTTGGTTAGTACAATAATTTCATATACAACCCATTCATTAGTAGTGAAAATTCAATGCATTACACCCCTTTATACACAACACTACCCCACATCTTCCACTTGCTCTCTTTCTTATCTTTTAGTCACCATGATACTTAATTACTTTTAATTTATTATAATATTATTTATCTATAACATATATTTATATTTATTAAAGTATCAATTTATTTTCAAAATAATCGATGCATAATATCAATGTAATTTTTCATTCTCAAATTTCTTTTACTATATTTATATCAATTATAGAGAATATAAATTCATATCCTTTATACTTATCATTCTCTATTTTATTCTTTTATTATATCATAATGTTGGCCAATGAAACAAGTATTGAACATCTGCACGTTGACCAAAGCAATTCATCATATTCATAATAATGTCTAAATGTGAGTGTAATAGTGGTTGTGATAAATTCATTCATATTTAACATCACATCCACCTTCTTTAGCATAAACTTATACCTCATATATTATGCATCATACTAAGTTTATCATTCAATCATGGCTAATATTATTCATATAACCATGTTTAGACATGCAAGAATGATGGATTTGATAGTTAGCTTCTACTTCTAAATAATACATGATATTGTTTACTATAAAGTCACCTAAATAATTTCTAATAAAATTAAAAGAATTTATTTATTAAGCCTTAAATTATTAAAATTATTGTTTACTAAAATAATTTCTAATAATACATGATATTGTTTACTAAAATTATTAAACACCTGTGAAAATTCAAATAAAATTTATAGACTCATCTTAACATATATTACTAATATTCTACTAAATATCATAGTTATTTATAATCATGTAATGAAATTAAAATCCTTAAATTTTGATAGAAAAGAAAAGTCTAGTAAATGCATCATATATATAAAAAATTCACCATAAGATATTGTATATAACTTGAGCTACAAATTTTAAAAAACATCAAAAATGAAATATGTCCAGCTTGGCCTTATAATATTAATTGAATTATTGCTTTTTCATGCTTCCAAAATATATAAGGTGATGTCATTTAAATATAAATCTAGAATAAGCAAACCAACAATCAATTTAGCATCCATAAAACATATCTAATTAAATCTAATAATAAACTTCCATGTATACATCTTAAAATTGTAAATAATACCACAAAAGAATCTTCAATTCAAATCTTCAAATGAATTAAAGTGGTAAAATCTCTAAACTTAAATGAATAAAATAAGAAAAAACTCTTCACAAGAATTTATGATGAAAATTTTTTTACTTTATTTATTAATCCTTTAATCAACCTAATTTTATGTTAGTGTATGCTCTAGAGCATCATGTGTATTTATACTATACGTTTTCATTAATAAAGGCATTATTCATTATATAGTACAATGTTTTAAATGAACTTGTTTTACTTGGAGTGTTAAACTATATATTGAAGTCCATGATAT
>CANYBF010912948.1:0-10236 GCA_948192965.1 Dalechampia spathulata | reverse complement strand
CCTTAACCTTAGGCAAGCATTCTTAAATTACTTATATAATAACTTAACTTAATCTCATTCTATCATTCCATTATTAACTTAAATAAACTTTTAATAACACTTATGATACTTAAATATCCTTTTTAGTTCTCAATTTAAACTTACTATAAGTCATATTCAAACATCTCAAATTATACCTCATATAAGTTTAATTTAAATCAACTTCCTTTGGCTTATATTAATTCAACATATATTATTTATTATAACTTAATTAAACCTTTAAAATACCATTTATTTGCTTAACTTAATATCCATTTCAATCCTTCTTTATAACATGGCCGAATATCCCAGAAATTTTAATACTTAACTTGTCAATTTCATCTTAAGTCCATATGACCTTATTTAACTTAATATCAGCCTTAATTATCATATTAATACTTCTATTTATGTTTATTTATGGTTTATTATTTTTATATTCTTAAATTAAACTTAACAGAATTCATATTAAATTATTTTTAAAGTTTATATACTCAACAAATAGAAATTAAGCTTTAAATCACCAAGTAGCTTACTTTATGTCCAAATTTTGTACTTATACCTTAAGCTTCTTTTATTTCATCAATATAAACATCATTTAACCTTAATTAAAAGTAATTTTATTAATTCATAATTAAATTTTACCATTTAATTCAAAATTATCAAGTCATATATTCTTTAAGTAACAACAAGCCTTAATTCATCCATTTTAACTTATCTTAAGCTTGATTTTTCTTATCTTCTTTGCTAATAATCTTCTGTTTTTCATAAATTATCACTTAAACCACATTTCAAGCTTACCAACCATTAATATGTTCATTGCATGATCCAGCCAAGGTGAAGGAAGCAACACAACACACCCACATAAACCCCTTAACACTTTATTACTTGTATCTTACAATCGTAAGCCTTCTAATCATCAAAAAAAAAATCAAAACTCATCATATAAACTATATACCATTCGGCCAGAAACTTAAACCCATCAAAAATTCATAAAACATATAGATCTAATACTATTTCATACTTACCAACTCACCTTTCAAACTATATAACTCAAATCTTCACTAAAAATGACCTTTTTTGCTCTTAAGCCCCAAATTTGATATGGTTCCCCACCTTTTTGCTTCCTCTTTGTAGATCTACAATCTTAATCCAAATGAATGCACTAAAATAAGTTAGATCTAACCATATAAAGAAGATTTAAGTTATAAAAGTTTTGGTTTCTTAAGGAAAAACTCAAAACTCAAGGATTTGCTACTTACACTTAAGGATCTTTAAGAAAGAACTTCGGTCACTCTTTTAATGAACCCAAACATGCATGTATTTAATGTTGACTTAAAGATCCAACACTATATTGGCT
The DNA here is from genome assembly GCA_948192965.1 of Dalechampia spathulata. Taxonomy (NCBI): domain Eukaryota; kingdom Viridiplantae; phylum Streptophyta; class Magnoliopsida; order Malpighiales; family Euphorbiaceae; genus Dalechampia; species Dalechampia spathulata. Next base: position 8,861 of record CANYBF010912948.1, on the reverse strand, counting down.
TAAAACTTGAAAAACCAAGCAAAAAGAAGAGGAGAGCTTGCGATTTTTACTTGCTTGAAGAAGATACATGCGCTTTCATGAAGAAACAAGAAGAAAATGGATTTATCTTATCTTGAACTTAAGTCTTTTGCTTAAAACTTGTAAGATTACGAAGTTGCAGAAGAAATAGGAAGAAGAAATGAAGAAGAAGTCGGCTGGTTTGAAAGAAAATGAAGAAACAAGAGCCAAGAGAAGAAAGATAAGGATAAGAAGATAAGCTTTAAAAAAAAGAATGAAAGGTTAAGAGAGAAGTGAGGGATAGGGAGTGTTTTGTTTCTACCAAATGAGGGCAGGAGAAAATAACTAAATGAAATGAGGCTCAAATGAAGGGGAAATTTGGATAAATTAAGTCTCATTTGGAAAAAATTCCATTTAACTCTCTAAACTACTCCAAACTACTCCTTTTAGCCCCTAAACTTAATTATTTTCTTAAATTTATGTTTTAAATCCTCCAATCATAACTTAAATTTCATTTTATACATTAAAAATATACTCTAATATCTTTTATTTTAATTATAATTACCATTCATCAACTCTCTAAACCAATTAAATTAATATTCCTACACTCTCTTTCTATCCACTAACACCATTTCCTATACTACTTTTCTAATTACCTATACACTTTTACAAATACCAATCCCGCTTCCATTTAATTATTATATTTAAAATATATTCCTAATTATTCTATTTCCATTCATATTTATCCATTTATTATCTTCTATAACATTAATTTTCCTATTTTCTCACTTATGGCATCATCTTGGTCTTTTATGACATCATTATGACATCATAATGAAAAATGATAATTATACATTTCTAATATTTAATATTTTTATTATATAAACTTAATAAGACATTATTAATTCATAATTACTTATTTCATAAGAAAAATCAAATTAATTTCACTCGTTTACATCATCATCACCTAATTATGACATCATAATTAGTCTAAATTTCGATTTTGCTAACTTTTGTAAATATCTAATTTAAGTTGACACAAGCACTTAAAGCATAGTTAATCAATCGAATTCAATATTTTTAACAAAGAAATCATCAATTTAGTACCGTTCAGGGGTCGTTTCAATGGTTTTCATCGAAATTCCAATCTTCAACTGTAAAGCTATATACTCTAATCTTATCATATACTCATCATCATAATCATAATCTTACATCATTTTCACACCAATAACATATAAAACATATCATTTCAACAAATCTCATGAATGCAAAGTGTGTGCTCGTTTCAGGATGTGACAACTCACTCCCCCTTATTTAAGATTTCATCCCCGAAATCTAACATCAGTTATCTAAAAACAAATAAGGATATTGTTGTCTTATAACAGATTCTCTTTCCTATGTTGCCTCTTGCCCTGTGTGATAATTCTATAACACTTTCACTAATGGAATTCATTTGTTTCTCAACTGTTTTGTTTCACGCGCCAGAATCTTAATCGGCTCTTCATTAAATGATAAATCCGACTGAACTTCAATGTTTTCCACTGGAATAACATATGACGGGTCTGACCTGTATCTTCAAAGCATAGATATGTGGAAAACATTATGGATATGCTCTAACTCTGGCGGTAAAGCCAAACGATACACTAGTGGTCTGATCCTTTCCAACACTTCGTATGGGCCAATGAATCTTTGACTTAACTTCTCTTTCTGATAAAATCTCAGAATTCTCTTCCATGGAGATACTTTCAAAAATACCTTATCCCTAATATTGTATTCAATATCCCACCATTTCAAATCAATGTATGATTTCTACCAATCTGATATAGCTTTCAACCATTCTTTGATCAATTTCACCTAATCCTCTACTTGTTGGATTAAATCTGGTCCAATCATCTGTCGTTCGCTAACTTCATTCCAATTCAATAGTGTTCTACATCATCTCCCACATAGTGCTTCATACGGTGCCATTTGAATGCTGGATTGGAAACTGTTGTTGTATGTGAATTCAATGAGAGGAATATACTTGTCCCAGCTTTTAAGCCATTCTAACACACAAGCTCTCAACATATCCTCTAGAATCTGAATGATTCATTTTGATTTTCCATCTGTCTGAGGATGAAATGTTGTATTGACGTGCACTTTAGCACCAAGAGCTTGTTGAAAGCTTCCCCAGAAATGAGAAGTAAACCATGGGTCTCTGTCAGAAACAATGGATGATGGCACTCTATGAAGTCTGACTATCTCCTTGATGTACAATTTTGCTAACCATTCCAAACTGTAATCCATCTTAATAGGTAGAAAATGTGCCATCTTAGTCAATCTATCAACAATTACCCATACAACATCATGTTTACCCTATGTCAATGGTAATCCTGTGACAAAATCCATCGTAACTCTATCCCATTTCCATTCCAGAATAGATAAAGGTTGCAATAATCCTGCCGATACTTGATGTTTAGCTTTAACTCACTGACACATTAAATACTTAGCAATAAATTCAGCAATGTTCTGTTTCATGCCTACCCACCAATAGGACAGCTTCAAATCTCTATACATCTTAGTACCTCCTGGATGATAAGAATATAGACTATTATGAGCTTCATCCAGAATTTGCTTCTTTAATTCTCCATCTACTGGAATGTAAATACGATCCTTATGCCTCAGCAACCCTTCTGAATCCAAGGTGAAAACCTTCTGATTACCCACTTGAATTTTCCCCAATTGCTTCTGATACTCTTCATCATTTTGAGCAACTTCTTTGATACATTTAGTCAATAATAGTTTCCCCTGTAACTACAATTTTGCTAGAATACAATCTGATTATATTGTCAAAAGAGCATTTAATCATCAAATCTCCTGCACTAGCATCAATGATGAGTGTTGTAGCATAGCAAAAGTCTTTCAGTTAAGAGCATCAGTTACTAGATTAGCCTTTCTAGGATGATAATCAATGAGATAATCATAATCTTTAATCAATTCTAGCCAATGCCTTTGCCTTAAGTTTAACTCCTTCTGTGTTCCCAAATACTTCAAACTCTTATGATTTATATAGATATAGCACTTCTCACTATAAAGATAATGATGCCATATTTTCAAAGCAAACACAATGGCAGCCAATTCCGGATCATGAGTTGGATAATTCTATTCTTGCGGCTTAAGTTATCCAGAAGCATAAGCAATCACCTTCCTTTCTTGCATCAAAACATAACCCAGACCATTTAGCAAAGCATCATTATTCACAACATAATCTTTACTAGTGAAGGTAAGATTAACACAGGTGCTTGCATCAAACACCATTTTAGCTTATCAAAACTCTTCTGGTATTTCTCTGTCCACTCAAAAGGAAAATCTTTCTGAAGAAGTGCAGCTAATAGTGTAGCAATCATAGAAAACCCCTTGACAAATCGCCTGTAATATCCAGCTAAACCCAGAAAACTGTGCACCTCAGTAACAGATTTAGGTGCTTGCCAATTTATAACTGCTTCTATCTTTCGTGGATCAAAAACAACAGCTTTAGTAGAAATAACATATCCCAAGAAACATACTTGATTAAGCCAAAATGAACATTTAAACAGTTTACCATATAACTGTTTCTCCCTCATCAATTGCAACACTAACCGCAGATGTCTATCATGCTCTTCTTGATCCCAAGAATAAATGAGAATAATATCAATGAATACTATAATAAACTTATCACGCCTCACCCATAACTGGAGTAACATGCTCCCATAGCATGAGTATCGATCACCCATAAGAAAATCACTACTCACACTACAAGGGATACATCATTTAGATGACCTGTTGAATTCATATGGGTACACATTCTTGTATTTAGTAATGATAAGGAAAAGCAGCATGACATCTGTTAATATTATTTATCATACCCTGGATATCCATTTATTCATTCATACATTTCGAATTACCAACATCTCAGTTTATTATATATATATGATTAAAGTCATACATTAAAGTTTCCAACAATTACGTAATTACAACACTTGTTATAACTATCACCACCATAAATACAGTAATAACTACTGCCTCTATGATCAATAGAAACTACAATAACAACTAGCAGGAGTATACCTCTACAGTCCAGTACCACTTTAAGAATGAGGAGTTCTCTGCTGACTCCCACTATCACTCCTTAGATCGCTCCCTTGAAGGCTAAGTACCTACATTCATCAAATGATAAATGCTGAGCATAAAACTCAGTGGTGCTAGTGGAACACTTAGTCACAATCAAGCCAGTAGCATTAAACATCTTTCCATCATATCATCTATTCAACAGTCATTCAACAATCGTACTCAATAAATAACACAGTAATAGTACGTCACCATCCGATATGAACATAAGGAATGCATAAATGAATCTATTACCTTAGCAACATATAAAATGATAATACCTCCCTAACATGCATTCTCCCTCATTCCTTCTTATTTTCCTATATATATATGCACATATCTTTTCCATACTAGGTCCTTGTATGCATCGATACTCATCTCCCAAAGGAGGGCATTAAACTATATGGTTCTGTCAACCCATTATTGTAAAACTGTATGTCTCGAGACTCATCTCCCATAGGGAGGGCAATTTAACTGTATGATTCCTTAAAGGAATCCATCATCTGTATGACCCCGTATGTTTAGAGCATATAGCTCTATAAGCATCTCTCTCTATCTCTTTCTTTTCCCCTTATACTTCCTCATGCATGCTATGATGATGTATATATAATGCTTCCTATACATGTACCATGCTCATCATAGGAAGACATAAGCAATATAAAGTCATAGAAATAAAACACATCATTTCTCTGGACCTTACTCAGGTCCTAAGATAAGGAAAGAAGCAAACATCTCAACTAGCACAAACTAGCATACTTGAAATAATACTACTTTTAGTGTATATTCGTAGTCCCATTACTAATGATCACAACCTCCGTCTTTTAGCTCTCACAACCTCTAGGCACTTAGGAACCCCAACTCTGTTATTTTTTTAAGGGTTTAAGGAAGATAAAGATGAAAGAAAAGTAAGGAAAATCTTTATTCTTATCCATTGAAAAGTCAAACTTAAGTCGTGTATGACCATACCACACTCGGTACGCTCGTACCGAACTAAAACTCTTGACAAGCTAGATTTCCTGCAAGGATTGGTACGCCCGCACCCCCATTTGGTACACCCATACCATTACATTCTTCCTGATAAAACTATTTTCCTGTGAGCATCGATATGGCTAAACAACCTTGTAGTACGCCCATACAGTCTCCAAGAGCCTAATGCCACTCATTTCTCATGCTTGGTACGCCCGTATGGTGATCCGTATGTCCGTACCACAACCAACCTACAACCCATAACCCATTCTAAACTCATTCTCAAGGTACCTAACTCATAACTCAGTCATAAGATACTTTTAAATGTCCATCAATATACCTCTCCTCTTCCTACCTATCATTCGATCACATACATTCACCTGCACTTCCCATCATAACATTCATACATCATACACATATATTCACATATGCATGCATAATCAACATAATCAAGTATCTAACATCATACCATAACCATCAATCATACAAACATATATATACATGTACGTATACATCCTATCATTCATCTAGCATTCCACATACAATGGTGTCACATAACTAGGGTCGCTAATGAGGGTATGACAACCCTCTCGCCTTAGAAGAAATTTCATCCCAAAATTCTAACCTAGATGACTAGGGAATAAGTGAGGATACTATTCCCTCATAATTGACTCTCTCTCCCAGGTTGCCTCTTGTCCTGTATGATGGTTCCACAAGACCTTGGCCAATGGTATTTGTTTATTCCTCAACTATTTAGTCTCTTGTGCTAAAATCTAAATCATCTCTTCATCGTAAAATAAATCTGGCTGAAGCTTAATCAATTCCATGGGTATAACATGAGACAGATCTGATCTATACTTCCTCAACACTGAGATGTGGAATACATTATGAATTTGATCTAGATCAGGTGGTAAGGCTAACCTGTAGGCCAATGGTCCCACTCTCTCTAATATCTCATACGGCCCAATATAACGAGAACTCAACTTACCCTTCTGCCTAAACCTTAGGATTCTTTTCCATGGAGACACCTTGAGAAACACTTTATCTCTGGCATGATACTCTATATCTTGCCTCTTCAAGTCCGCATATGACCTATGCCTGTCGGATGCTGCTTTTAGCCTGGTCTTAATCAATTGTATATGTTCTTCAGCTTGCTGTACAAGTTCAAGACCAATCACTCTCTGTTCATTGACCTCGTCCTAATGTAAAGGTGTCCTACATCTTCTACCATACAATGCCTCATAGGGAGCCATCTGTCTACTAGACTGGTAACTATTATTATAGGCAAACTCAATCAAAGGTAGGTATCTATACCAGTTACCTTGCTATTCTAAAACGCATGCATGTAACATATCCTCTAGAATCTGTATTACTCTCTCTGACTGGGCATCGATCTGAGGATGAAAAGTAGTACTAAAATGAACTCTAGTACCCAAAGCTCTCTGAAAGTACTCCAAAACCATGACGTAAACCATGGGTCTCTGTTTGACATAATACAGGATGGAATCCCATGTAGCCGAACAATCTCATTTATATACAATTCTGTTAATATCTCCAAGCTATAATCCATACATATAGGTAAGAAGTGAGCTATCTTCATCAACCTGTCCACTATTACCCATACAACATTGTGCTTAGTTTGTGTCATCAGTAACTCTGTGACAAAGTCCATTGTGATACGATCCCATTTCCACTCCGGTACCAGTAACGGACTAAGTAACCGTGCTGGTATCTGATGTTCCACTTCAACCCGTTGACATATCAAACACTTAGCAACATAATCTGCTATATCATTCTTCATACCAACCCACCAGTAATATTGTTTCAAATCTCTGTACATTTTTGTACTTCTAAGGTGATATGAATATGTCAAACTATGAGCTTTTCTAAAATCTACCTTTTAAGCTCATTATTTGCAGGAATGTATTGTCGTGTCCCATGCCTCAGGTTACCATGCTCATCCATGGTAAACAATGTAGTTTTACCCATCTAAACTTTCTGTAACTACTTCTGATATTTCCCATCCCTCACTGTGCTTCTCTGAACCTATTTTGTCAATATCAATTTTACTTGCAACTACAACTGTGCTAGAATATAGTCAGATTACATCATCAATAAAGCATGTAATTATCATATCTCCTATACCAATATTAATGGTGACTGTTTCAACCCAGTACTCATCTTGTGGCTTAAGGCATCTACTATTGAATTAACTTTCCCCGGATGATAATCAATCACACAATCATAATCCTTGATCAACTCAAGCCAGCATTGCTATCTTAGATTCAACTCCTTCTATGTATCCAGATATTTTAGACTCTTATGATCTGTGTACAAGTAACATAACTCCCAATATAAGTAATATCGCCAAATCTTCAGTGCAAAGATGATAGCTGCTAATTCCATATCATGTGTAGGGTAGTTCTTCTCATGTGGCTTCAACTGTCTTGAAGCATAAGCAATCACCTTCTGATCTTGCATAAGAACACACCCCAAACCATTAAGTGAAGTGTCACTATAGATCATAAGTTCTTTGCTTGGCATGGGTAAGGTCAACACCAGAGCTTGAGTTAAGCATTCCTTCAATCTATCAAAGCTCCTCTAGCATTCATCTATCCACACAAAAGGAATGTATTTCAGTAGAAGAGTCATCAATAACATAGCAATTATATAAAAGCCTTTTACAAATCATCTATAATATCCAGCTAACCCCAGAAAACTATGAACTTCACAAACATTTCATGGAGTCGGCCAATTCAGTACGACTTCTAGCTTGCTTAGATCCACTTTAATCCCATCTACTGATATTACATGCCCCAAAAATGCCACTTGCTCTAACTAGAAGTCATATTTGGACAATTTCACTTGAAACTGTTTCCCCCACAATCATTATAATACCAATCTCAAGTGCCTATCATGATCCTCCCAAGTCTTTAAATATACTAAAATATCATCAATGAACACCACAACAAACTGATCCAAATAATCTGTAAAAATTATGTTCATCAGTGCCATGAATGCTGTAAGTGCATTCGTCAACCTAAATAGCATTACTAAAAACTCGTAGTGCCCATAGCGAGTCCGGAAAGCTCTTTTTGCTATACTACCCTCTTTGACCCAAAGTTGATGATAGCCCGATCTCAAATCAATCTTTGAGAATATAGCGGCATCTTTCAACTGATCAAACAAGTCATCAATACGTGGAAAAGGGTATCTATTCTTGATTGTCACCTTATTTACCTTTCTCTAGTCGATACACATTCTCATCGTACCATCCTTCTTCTTCACAAACAGCACAGGTGTACCTCATGGTGAAACACTCAGTCTAATGAAACCCTTATCTAACAATTCCTGCAACTGTGTCTTTAACTTTTTCAATTCCAGTGGCACCATGTGATATTGGGTTATGGAGATTGACTTAGTACCTGGTAGCACTTCTATTTCAAACTCCACTTCTCTTTCCGGTGGTAACTCTAACAATTCCTATGGAAACACATTTGGAAAGTCACACACTATTGGAATCTCTGCTAACTGTACTCCCTTCTATCTCACATTTGTCATATGTGCTAGCATTGCATCACAATTCTGTAGTAACAACATTCATGCCATCTGTCGCACCCTAATTTTGGATTGGTCGGATTGATTGGGATGAGTCGAGCCTATCTCTTTGTCGTTTTGCCCTCATGGGCATCTTGATTCATCTTGGTGCAGTTCAGGGTTCAATTTAGGGTTGCATTTGAGTTTTCTTTGCATTTGGAGTCTCATACCCGTTC
>CANYBF010912896.1:0-23851 GCA_948192965.1 Dalechampia spathulata | reverse complement strand
ATTATCTAAAATTAATTCTAAACTTAGTTCCATAAATTCACTTTTACCATTCTTACCATTTTACCATTTTCTAATTAAAAGTTAAATTATTCACATAGAAAACTTTATTCTTTTCACTAATTAGGAAATAAAAAGATATTTTAGAAAATACTATGATGCTTAAAAAAATAAATATGTAGTTCTACTTAACGACATGTAAATTAAATAATTTAACACAAAACTATTTTATTTTGTTTGTATAACAAAAACCTTAGTCATTTCCATATATACGATGTATTTATTTTGGAAAATAATATTCTATGGGTTCATAACCTTGAATTATTTAAATTCCAAACTCCTTTTTATATAATTTTTATATATCTATACATGTATATTCATATATCTTTAATAATATTAAAATATACTATATTGCAACATTCCTAACATCCCTTGTTCTTAAAACTCATAATCATCAACTAGTCTGTATTAAACTAATTTCCGTCAGATTTACCATTTACCTTCAACTTAAATAAATTATGAAATCAAATGAAATTTAATCAAGCATTTTACCGAATTAACCAAACTCCAAGGTTTATTATTTAACCAAATATATCATCAGAGCAACTTATCTAATTTCATAACCAAAATTTCTTTAAAAACAAAAACAGATTTATTTTCATATAGCTATATATATATATATATATATATATATATATATATCGTTTCCCTTAATATATATATTTTATTATTATGACTTATTTTATATATTTTATTTTCTGTCATAAAAATCGTCCATAAAATACCCAAATAAACCTTTTATCCGTAATATTACCTTACGATTCTATATTTATAATCTACCCATACTCTTAACTATACTTTACAGCTTTTACCATTTTATTTTTAATTTATATCTTATAACCATAATTTGTGTTTACAAAATTTAATATTACAAACTTTATTATTTATTATTTATTGGAATCTTTCTAATATCCATATTAGTAGTTCTATTTTCTTTTGTTAAAACAATAAAACAATAACATAATATACTTTAAAAAAAAACATTTATTAACTTCTTTGAATGTGTGAAATAATCTAGAAACTTTATAACTATATGACTTGTTTTGTTTACCATTTTTGTTTTTACTACCATGTAAATGGCTAAAAAAAATCAATTTTTCATAACAGCTCATTAATTCTACTTCTCCAAATTCCTTTTTCTTATATAATTTCAACAATCTTTTAATTATTTAAACCAACTAAATGAAAATAAACTTCTGCAAATCAGAGTTGAGAAAAACCGCACTTACACAACCGAAAACTAAAGATTTGGTTTTTTTTAAAAAAAATTATCAAGGATCTAGCTTGATTAACTTCTATCTTTAACCATTTACCCATAAATTTAATAATCCTTGAATTAAAACCTATTAAACATATAATCATTTCCTATCAAAGATCCGGCCAAGCAGCAAAACGCCCAAAAATAGACACACCCACTTCCAATAAGCACTACAATCATACGTATATCCAGCCTTAATAAGTCAATCTATTAATATTCAAACTATGCCAAACACAAAAACATTCCAATAAGCAATATTTCATTCGGTCAAACAACATAAAAAATCCAGCCAAAAATTTCAGAATCTGTGAACAACTAAACTCATATACTGATTCCTTCTCACCTTAATCAACCCCAAAACAAAATCGTTCCAATTCTTATCCTCAATTTGATCTAAGCCTAAATGAATATGGATCCTCGTAAAATAGCTCCTGTTTGCATAAATTTACCTTCATCATACACGCAAACACAAAGCCAATTAGAATAACATAACAAAACGTATGGGTTCATGAGAAGAAGAAGCTTCAATTTTAAGAAGTTTTGTAAATATTTTCAGCCAGCAACCAAAAGAAAGAAAACAAAAAGAATTGATAAATCAGACCTTCCTTGCTGCATGTGTTGACAACTTGATGACCATGAAAACAAGACCGAAAAGAAGAAGAAATCGAAGCAAATGTGTAGCCCTTTAGGAAGACGAAACTTCGGCCTTGACTCACTTTTGATGAAATGTAAAAGCTTAACAAAATCAGCAAAGTTTTCAGGGACATAGAATGCTGGACAGTGGAGAAAAGGAAAACTGATGAGATGCTTGGTGCGATTTACCATTTAAAATCATAAGAAAGAAACAAAATGATTAATGAAGAAACATTTGAGTAGATGGAGGATAAAGATGGGTGACTTTTGGCCATAAGGAGAAGATAAGGAGGAAGAGCATATGGGGGGCGGCTGGAAATAAAAATGTAGGGCATTCTAACCTTAATAATTCAAGCCCAAAAGGACAATACTACCCTTTTTTTTTATTTTGTCATATTTCTAAGTCAAATTAAATCCCTTCCATTCTATGTTTTTACACCCCCTATTACTTAAATTCATATTTTTATGTTCTTAACAAAAATATAATCTAATTTAATTGATCCTCATTAGTTATTTCTTAACTTTCTAACCTCAAATTTCTTATTTCTCATAAAATACTGTTAAAATGATTATAATTAAACTACTTATAACTTATATAAATTCTAAAATTTTTTAAAGAAATATTTATAATGAACTTACACATCTAACTTCCTTAATATCCCATCTGTTGATTGCTTAAATGATTACAACCCAATTTTAACGTCAAAAATAAATTTTAATCCAAAATTTTCAAAATTTACCTATACCTAGATTAAGTTAACACAAGCACAACGGTCAAAACCATTCAGTCAAATTCACTGTATATAATTCATAATCCAAGTTTTAGTGACATTTAACATTAGTTCTAGGGGTTTGCGGCAAACTTTTCAATATTTGCATTTAAGCTTTAAACTCAAATTTCCTTTTAACCTTACCACCATTATCATAATTTCATATCATAATCACACCAATCACATAGAACACACAACATAACATCAATTTATAAATGCACAATAAACCACTAAATGCAGGATGTGACATACTTCTATTGTAACTAATCTTTAGGATGAAACTATTTTATCTACATATCACTTCCAAAATAGAATCTCTTATAAGAAAACTACTAAGACGTTTTTATGAATAATGAAAAGGTTATCCTCCTAACTTAAAATATTTAAGAATATGTGGATGTCTTGCTAAAATATTACTTCTCGATCCTAAGACAAGGAAAATAAGTTCTAAAACTTTTGATTGCATGTTGATTAGTTATGCTCATAATGATCCTACATATAGATTTCTTCTGATTAAAAATGATATAACTAATTGCAACATAATTATTGAAACTAAAAATGCTAGTTTTTTTTAAAATATCTTTCCTCTTAAAATTAAAGAAATTTTAAATGCACCTATTATACAAAATAATTATGATATTGTTTTTAAAAATAATTATGAAAATAAATCTCTAAGAAAAAGTAAGAGATTAAGGAAAGAAAATTCTTTTGGAAATGATTTTTACATTTATCTTATAGAAAATGAATGTTTAATATCTTTTGATTTCATTACATCCTCAAAATCATAATTTTAGAATTAAAACATTAAAATTGAAATTGATTCTATCTTACAATATAAAACTTGAGAGTTAGTTTATTTGTCTTCAAGAGCTAAACCAATTGATTGAAAATAAATGTTCAAAAGGAAACTTAAACTTGAGTTTGATTGATAAATACAAAGCAAGACTTGTTGGTAAAGGTTTTACTTAAAAACAAGATTGAGAATTTTGATACCTTTGCTTCTATAACTAGAATCTCCTCTAGTCAAATTTTAATTACCTTAGCCTTAATTTATAAGCCTTTTATTCATCAAATAGATATTTAAATTATATATTTAAAGGGTGATTTAGAGGAACACATTAATATGGTGTAACTTAAAGGGTGTGTAGTGTCTAGAAATGAAATTATAGTTTGCAAATTACTTAAAAATCTTTATATAATTTAAAACAAGCATTTAAACAATAACATGAAAATTTTGATCAAATTTTATTAGTAGATGGGTTTTCATCTTTAAAAGTTGATAAATGTGTTTATATTAAAGCTCATGATCTTATGATTATATTTTTGTATATATATAATATAATTTTTTTTATTCTTCCATTAATATAATATACATAAAACTAAAAAAGGTTATCTTCCAAATTTAAAATGAAAGACATGGATGAAGAAAGTGTGAAATTCAGTATTAAATTTATAAAGAAGGGCAATGACATATTATTATCCTAAGAGTATTATATTAAAAAGTCACTAAAAAGTTTAGACATTTTGATATCAAACCAATAAATACCCTTTATGATTCTAATTCCTAATTAAAGAAAAACAATGGTGATCCTATTAGTTAATGTAAATATGCATAAATTATTGGAAGTTTATTACATTTATGATCTTTTTTTGATACCTGACATAGTTTATGTGGTAAGTGGATTGAGTAGGTACACACATAATCTTAATTATGATCATTGGACTACTTTAATAAGACTTGTGACATATATAAAAGGTACTATGAACTATGATATTCTAGATACTGGATTTCATGTTGTATTAAAAAGATACAATGATGTAAACTAGATTTCTGACTATGATAAGATAAAATCAACTAATGGTATTTTTTCACCTTAGATGTGGTGTCATAACATAGAAATCAGCTAAGAAAACCATAATTACTAAGTCTACTATAGAGTCAAAGTTTATTGCTTTAGAATTGGCTGGTAGTAAAGCTGAGTGGTTGAAAAACTCTTTAAAAATATTTCATTAAGAATAAAACCAACACCTTATGTGTTTATGCATTATGATTATTAAGCAAAAATAGTCATTGATAAAAATAAAGCCTTTAATAGTAAATATAGATACATTCATTTCAGACATAATATAATGAAACAACTGTTAAAAGATTGAAGTTTCATTAATTATGTAAAGTCAAAAATGAATTTAACTAATCCTTTAACTAAACCTTTAGGAAGAAAATTAATTGATGAAATATCAAGGTAAATAAAACTTCAACCAAGTCAGAAATTAATCATGGCGGTAACCTAATCTATATGATTGAAGATCTCATGAAGTAGGTTTGTATAAGTAACAAGTCATAAGTAATTTTGCTATCATCAAAATTCACATCTCTTTCTATGATGTGAAAAGTTTTATATTGCATTCAAATGAATGATGAGTTGATAGTCCTTAATGATTTTCATATTCCTTATGGATGATATGTAAAGTATAATACATACTTTATGGAAATCACCTATGTTAATATGAAGTAGAGATACTTTTATAAAACTTTGATAAAGTTTCTAGAGCATTCGTGAAATACTTCTCACACACATGACTTTTTAGTGCAACATCATATTAAACAATAAATCATTATGAATATAATGCAATAAGTGAGATCTCTAACTTGTAACAAGAATTATTGATTTATAAAAGCTACACAATTCATCAATTATTTTATAGGTTAAATCTAATCTATCTAAATTTGATTCATAGTCTAAAAGATATAGTTTCAAAGTATTACATTCAATTAAGAAACTAGCAAGCATTCCTTTAAGAAGTGTTTTGAAATATATGTGGCATTGTTAGAAAATGAAGATATGAGTGTCAGTTTCTACCACCGTCCAAAGTGAGGCTTACAAGGCTCGTGGATCGAGGATCACACTTAGAGCGAAAGCGTGGACTTCCCGAGGGGCTACCTCGAGGAATGATATGGACTCAAAAGAGTCATAAGGGAGTCACCATCGGATGATTCCGGATTAGTTCAACCATCCCATAGCACGAGTGCTAGTTAAACCCTTCAGAGATAAGTTTGAGTGATGAAGATTTATTTCTCTGATTTTCTAGAAAATCAAGTTTTACTTCTATTTTTGCTCATTTCTTCTTCTGATCTAATGATTCTAGCAAAATTAATGAATTTTCCATAGTCTTAATATTCTAGATCTATCAAATATTGTCTAGATCTAATTAATTTTAACATTGAAATTAATTGTTCAAGTTAAATGCTCATTTACTTGATGGATTTACGATTTAATCACTTGTTCATGCTCAAAATGATGTGCTATCTTCATTAAAGTTGCTGGAAATTATCTGTAGATCATGTTTGTGCTAATAAAGTTGATTTTCTTACAGATTTGCTTGTTATGTGTGCCACATGTAGCCTACATGCTGCGCACATCCCCTGAAAAATTCCTGAAAAATGTATGTTTCGCCCAATTTTAAGCCCAGTTTGATGATTCCAGTAACATTTGATGCTTGACAGTAGCTCTAATGTATTAGATCTATCATAAATTAATCACATTTAATTAATTTTGGCCTTAAAATTAATGTTTATCAATTAAATGCTTATTTGACAAAATATGATTTTCAATCGGATTGGCTTCAGTTGATCGAGTTGCTATCTCCAATTGTTGTTTATATGATGTTAGTAATTTCCATTTGATATGCCATGATCGATTGAAAATAATTTTACCTAAAATTATTTTTATTTATTTAATTTTCACGATCCGACTCGTGTTAATTTGCTTGATTATTGCCATACAATTAATTGGACTTTGACTCTTGATTCATGCTTTCATATGGCATAGAATTAGTCAAATAAGTCCTAAATTTTTTTACTACTAACAAGTTTATTTATTTATATTACATTTTTCACTCGTGCATTTTCGGCTCATGCAACCCAAAGTGGAAAATTTTTCGAGGAGGAGGGGACGTTACTTAACATCCCAAAATGTTGTATAAATGAAGATTTTATGTAATATGATAGTTTTATCCTCTATTTGGTGTAATTTAGCCTTAAATTCCCCAGTGCAGCCCCTAATTCTTTGATCCCTTTCACCGGCCTTTTGATGATTTTATTTCATTTGGTCGGGAGCCTTCTCAAGACCAAATCTAAGGTGTACTATATTATACAATCTCTTAGAATATAAAATGACTCTTGTTGGACATGGGGTTCATATCCCGGCACTTACAGTGGTGACTCCATTGGGTACATCATGACGAAAGAGTGGTGGCATTTAAGAGTTTCTATATCAATTTTCCCATTATAGTTGGATTAATTATAGGCATCACAACACCAATCTATGTCTACACACACCACCCTAGTCTTGTGTCAAGCCAGTGATTATGGGTAAGTGAGTACCTTGGATTCCATTCGACTCCTTGGAAAAGGGAATCTGCCTTCACCACTCACTGCCTTGTACTGATAACCGTCGATGATTCCTAACAGATAGACGTGAGTTATAGTCCTATATCGATGATTCCATTTGGTTGGATAGGTTGTGGATAACATGGTGGGGGACCTTAGCCTCTTCTCAACCAGACTAAAAGCCCATGTAGTTAACCTAGCATCATTCCAAACTAGGACCCCTCATTGCATGCTATGTGGATCAATGTCCTATCATATCAGTGGATTTGCCTAAACCCAACCTATTTTCCCTCCCTCATATTGCTCTGCTAAGAGTTGAGATCCTTTCATGATTCCATATAGTTGCACAACCTCATGTCTATTCCATAGACATACTTTTATCATAATAATATAATCATGCCTATATTACTCTACTAAGGGTCAGAATCCTTTCATGATTCCATATGGTTGCATAACCTCACGCCTATTCCATGGGTGTACTTTTATCATTACAATATGATCATGCCCATATTGCTCTAATAACAGTTAAAATCCTTTCATGATTCTATATGGTTACACACCTCATGCCTATTCAATAGGCATACTCTTATTATAACAATATGATCATGTTTATATTACTCTGCTAAGAGTCGAAATCCTTTCATGATTTCGTATGGTTGCATAACCTCATGCCTATTCTACGGGCATACTCTTATCATCACAATATGATCATGTCTATATTACTCTGCTAAGAGTCACAATCCTTTCATGATTCTATATGGTTGCATAACCTCATGCCTATTCCATTGGCATTCTCTTATCATAGCAATATGACTAGGTCAAAATGCTGTCAGGTTTTCACCGCAATCCCTCATATGATTGGGCAATGATTATCCCTTTTGCTTTCCTTATATAGAGAATTATGCCTCAAGTTCCTAGTGTAACTTCGAGCTAGTATCCCACCTAGGAGATATTGAACTGACTAATTCTCATAGAGGTATAAGGGTGGTAGAGAGCGCTGCTATGTGCTATGTATTCACTAACCATTTTTGTGTTTTCTGTCCAACACGCATACATGCATACTCATGCAATATTTTTTGATAAATTTCTTTTTACAACCATAATGCTGGATGTTTCCTAGCATAGGTCATGCATACATCCTATGTAACGCATCACATACATCCAATGCATACACATGCTAATCAATTTTACTTCGCAGCCATAACGCCAGATGTTTCCTAGAATAGGTCATACATACATTCTATGTGTTGCATTACAAGCACCATACACAATACCATATGCACACTCATGCATCCACACTGACTCTCTTTGTCATGTACAGACTATGTCAGACTCATAGCAGTAAGAAATGTTGCATCTACATCAGACACTCTTGCTTCAGTGTTAGATGATGCTTTATTTGCTGCAGTTTAGAATCTTATTGACTAGTCAATTACCAAGCTCTTGAACGATGACTTCAAGACCCTCTTGCAATAGCAGATTTGGGAGGTTCTTAGTCCTGGAGCTTTGATCACCCCTCCAGCTCCTATGAAGGAAGAGGGGAAAGGTATCAACTTATATGATATTGAGGCTGATGATGATGTCTCACTCTATATGCATGATGTCTCACTCTATATGAATGATGTTTGCAAGTCTGAGACCTCTGTCCTGGAGCAAAAGATAGAACAGCTACAGTCTATCATAAAGAGCAAAGGCATAGGGTCTAATCTTGACTTTGATGAGTTCTCTGTTAGAGCTATCAAGGGGCTACCTGCTAAGTTCAAGCTCCCAGATGTTCCCAAATATAGTGGAGTTGGGGATCCAAAGAATCATCTCAAGACTTACACAATGATGATGAGCACTACAGACTTATCGGATGATCAGATAGTCCAACTCTTCTTCATCTCACTAGAGGGACCAGTGCTGGCTTGGTATCATAGTCTGAACAAGATAACCATGGCTGAGTTGAAGCCTCTTTGTACTACTTTTTGTAAACAATACGGGTTTAAGTCCTAATTTGATGTAACACTAATGGATTTAGCAATGGTTAAGCAGAAAACCAATAAGTCCTTCATGGATTACTTTAGCAAATGGATGGATAAAGCTACACTGGTCAGACAGAAGCCATCTGAATCAGACATGATTAACAAGCTTATGGGGTCACTCCCACTCTACCAGGATAAGCTGAAGTATCAAACATTCCACACCTTTGAGGATATCTACTCTGTCAGCCAATGGATTGAGCAGACCGAGGGGAAGAAGAAAAAGCCTTCTTTCCTTAAACCTAAAACTGCCACATACAATCAAACACAGCAAAAGCCCTACTATATCAACACCCTGCAAACACTAAACCCTATACTTCAAAATACTACTCCATCCTGAAGGTTCTCAGATCTTGGAATGTCACTTTCCAAGGCTTTTGGGCGTCTCCTCAAAGACAAACTCATCAAGCCACTTGAGCCAAACTTAAAAACACCACCCCTAGCCTTGGTGGACACAAAACCTACTACCATTATAACTAGCATCATGGCCACAACACTGATGACTGTCACTCTCTCAAATTGGTCATTTAGAACCTCATTGACTCTGGTGAACTCAAAGACCCTGAGAAATCCAAACCATCAACAAAGATAAACCTGTTGCCTAACTACCATAAAGCCAATCATACATATATGCTCCAATCAGGGTTGCCAGAATCATTGGTTCTTAACTCCTTCTCTGCCTTCGGCAGTGAGGAAATTGCTCGGCTACCTGCTATTACCTTTCATCCCGATGGGGTGTTCGACATTGGTACCATTGACATATGGTATGATAGTTTAGAGGATGAGTTTGCAGTTACTTAGGATTCCTCTAATTTTGAATTAACACAAGATCAAGCTTCCAAGAAAGGTACGTCAGCTAGGACTTACAAGACAGCTAAATCGGGGCCCAAACCATCTAAGCAGCAGAAGGGGTTAGGTGCTAATAAGATATCCTCTCGGGTAAGGTGTTCACTCTTCCTAACCTTGGGAAGAAACCAAAAGCTCTAAAAAAGCTGATAGAGGCTGGACCCACAAGGGATAAGGCTGGTCTAAGCAATGTTCTGACTCCACAACCAGCTAATCATGTTGCTCAACCCGATAATGTTATCATCAAGCAATTGAAGAAGATACAAGCTAATATTAGCATTTGGGACTTGATGCTATCCTCCCAATAAGATTGATGGGCTATCATCAAAGCGCTCTCTAGTATGAGAATTTCTTCATCTGCCTCTATCTTTAGCATGAAGAGTCAGTTGGTAAATTGGTAATTGCCATCCAGCATGGTTACTTTCTTTGATGTGGATCTACCGCTCGAGGGTATTCATCATAATAAAGAACTCTTCATTAGGGTGAATATCATGAACTTCTCCACTCTATATATCATGGTGGATTATGGTTCTGACATCAACGTCTACCCTCTCAAGGTATTGCCCAAGCTTGGGGTCTAGCTTTCAAACTTGAAGCCATGTAAGACTATCATCAAGGCTTATGATGAGTCTAAATGGGAGGTCACTGGTACCTTCACTGCCATTATCACTGTCGAGCGAATTGAATCAGTGGTGGAGTTTATAATTTTTGACATTCCAGTATCGTTTGATTTACTGTTGGGCCAACCATGGTTCCATCGCCTAGGAGGTGTGTCATCCACCTTACACCAAAAGATTAAGTTTCTACATAATGAGGGTGTGGTTACCATTGCAACTGATGATGAGGTTGCTTTAGCTTGCATCAGGGAAGATGTCCCTCTCATGACTTGTTTTCAAATTACTGCCATTGGAGAGCCTGAATCATACTCGTACAAACCGAGTCCCACTATGGTCAGGATGATGCAAATGATGAACTTTATGCCTAGTAAAGGTTTAGGCCGGTATCAATAAAGTTCGGTAGAGTTTGATATTCCTACAACCATGTGAGAGGAGAGGTATTGCATTGGGTTTGATCCCTATACTTTAGACAAGCCAAAGGAGTGCAACATGGTTATCTTCATTCAAGAAGAGATACAACATGACCATCCCTTCGGGTTGCTCAACTCGGATGACTTCTTTGATCAGCAGTTTGCCATCTTTGGTGATGTCTATATCTGTCAGCCTTGATAGTAATTAAGAAGGCCATTGTCACTTCTTACACCATCAGCCCTAATTAAGAAGGCTGCTGCCACTTCTTACATTACAGTCGTTGCACCGGAAGCTAAGCTGTAGAACTTGGACATGAAGGACTTGCTGCCTCCAAAGGTCTATGAAGATATTGCTACTTTAATGGATAGCAAATTTGAGGAGTTAATGTATGAGGACATTGATATCTCAATTGTTATTTTATTTAATGATGATGTAATCCCATCTAAATATAATGCAATGAAGAATAACTTTGCTTATATTTGTGATGTGTATTCTGATGGCATTGTGCATGAACATTACATGAGCATTTTTGACATTAATACATCATGCATTGAAAATGTTAACATTAACACAAATGACAAGCCTTGTCTACTCCAGATTGCATCAGACTTGATCTCTGAAGAGAGAACAGAAATAATCAGTGCATTGAGGAAGCATATAAAAGCCTTTGCTCTAGGCTATGAAGACATGCCAGTTGTCAACAGAACCATTGTGGAATATAGAATTCCTACCAAGCCTGGGTTTAAGCCAGTTAAGCATAAACTACAGTGTCTTTGACTAGAATGGGCCCAAAAGGATAAAGAGGATGTCTAAAAGCAGTTGGATGCCAAATTCCTGGAAGTGGTCGACTACCCTAAATGATTGGCCAATGGGGCTCCAGTTCCCAAGAAAGACGGTAGGGTCAGGGTCTGCGTAGACTATAGGAATCTTAATAAAACATATCCAAAGGATGACTTTACTTTACCTCATATCGACGTACTAGTTGATAGTGCAACTGCTAGCACTATGTATTCCTTTGCTGATAGATTTTCTAGGTATAACCAAATCCTGATGGTTATTATAGATAAGGTGAAGATAGCTTTCATCATAGAATGAGGGACCTACTACTATAAGGTCATGCCCTTTGGATTGAAAAATGCATGTACTACCTATCAGAGAGTTATAATAACCCTGTTGCATGATTTACTCCACAAAGAGGTTGAAAGTCTATGTGGATGACATGATGGTGAAATATTCCACCAGAGAAGAGCATTTGGCTGCTCTTGATAGACTTCTCACACGGGTTAAGAAATGCGGGCTCAAGCTAAATCTGAAAAAATGCACATTTGGGGTGACGTCCAGTAAACTATTGGGTCACATTGTCAGTCAGAGGGGTATTGAAGTGGATTCGGATAAGGCAAAGTTGATTTATGAGATGCCTATTCAGAGAATTGAGACCAAAGTAAGGGAATTCCTGAAATAGCTCTAGTACATTAATAGATTTATTACCAAGCTTACTACCATGTATGAGCCTATCTTTAAGCTTTTAAGGAAAAACCAACCTATGGTTTGGGATGAGAACTGCCAGTTCATATTTGAGAGAGTGAAGCATTATCTCTCCAACTCATTGATCCTGCAACCACCTTGGCCGGGAAAACCATTACTACTCTATCTAGCCTTAGAAGAGGAATCAGTGGGTGCTATGATGGCTCAGGAGAATGAATTTGAATTCAAACATGTTATCTATTACTTAAGTAAGAAGTTTTTACTGACAGAATACAAATACAACATTGTTGAGAAGCTACGCATGGCTATGGTCTGGGTCACTAAGAAACTCAGACATTACTTCCAAGCGTACCAAGTTCAAGCAATCTTTAAGATTGACCCTATGAAATACTTGTATAAAGCTCCTTCACTGGTAGGAAAACTCTTCAGGTGGCTGATCCTGTTATCAGAGTTTGATGTGTAGTACATCACTATCAAAGTGATCAAAGGTAGAGTAATTGCCAAATTCTTAGTATCCAGGCTTATGGATGACTCTAACACCTTTGAGCTGGACTTCCTAGATGAGCACTTGGGGGTAGTTGACATCCAGAAATGGCAGTCAACAGAAGAGGTGCAAGTATAAGGGTTATGCTAATCACTCCTGAAGGTGAACTGATCATGCTTTCAAGTGGCTAAGCTTTTCAATCATCAATAATATGGCTAAGTATAAAGTATTTCTATTTGGGCTTGAAGCACTGCTAGTGGTTGGTGCCTAAGATGTTATGATATTTGACGATTCGATGCTTATTATTCACCAATCCATGATCGAGTGGGATATCAAAGAAGAAAGGCTCAAGCCTTATGCTGAATACATGAAACTCATGGTTTACAATTTCATCTCATGTCAATTTATTCACATACTGCATTATGAGAATCAGATAGTCGACACACTGGCCATACTGGCTTCAGTTTGTGAGCAATCATAGAGTCAAATTCAACCTATATTCATTGAGTAGTCGAGGATTCTTTGCTATGAAATAGAACGAGTTATGGTGCTAGACCAACAAGATGAGATCCCATGGTATGCTGATATCATGAATTTTCTTAAAACCAGTGCTTATCTGGAAGAAGCCAATAAGACTGATAAGCTAGCTCTATGCAGACTAGTAGCTAACTTTACCTGGCATCAAGGAGTTCTTTATAGAAGAACAGTGGATGGTCTTTAACTTCAGTGCATATCAGGAAGGAGATTGAATCATTTATGCAAACAGTACATGCTAGTGTATGTGTGTCCTATATAAATGGATTCGCTCTTTACAAGAAGATCTTATGCCAAGGATATTTATGGCTTACTATGGAAACAGACTATATACGATTTATATGGAGATTCCATGAATGTCATATTCATAGAGATCTGAGTCATACACTATTGATCGAATTGTAGAATTTGACAATGCCTTGGCCATTCTCGGTTTGGGGAATTGATATCATGGGTGAGATTCATCCTAATCCATCCAACAGGTATTGATACATATTAGTAGCAGGTTGCCAAATTTATAAAAAAAAATCTCATATGCCGATATAGGGTACCATATCACTTGGTGTCTGATAATGGAGTGTAGTTTTAATGCCAAGTGGTTGACTTGCTAGAAAGATATTGGATCTTAGCCAAGATGGTGTAGACTTACAGAGATTGGCATGAGTAGTTACCATTTTCCTTATGGGGTTATCAAACCATTATAAGGAATCCTACGGGTGCTACCCCCTACTCTCTAGTTTATGGGACAGAAGCTGTGTTTCCAATCGAAGTAGAGCTGAAGTCACTTTATGTTATTTTGGAATCTCAATTGCTAAAGGCTGAGTGGAAAAGGGCCAGGTATAAACAACTGGTTACTATTGCTGAGAAGTAGCCGAAGGCTCTCTATCATCTACAGCTTTACAAGAAGCGTATGGTAAATGCATTCAATAGATAGGTCAAGCCTGTTACTATACAGGAAGGTGACTTGGTTCTAAAGCAAGTCAGACTAACTATCTGTGATCCACGTGGAAAATTAAGACCAAATTGGGAAGGCCCATTCCTCGTTAAGAAGATCCTATCCAAAGGTGCTGTTTGCATTTCAGATTTGGAAGGCAATGAATTTTTAGAACCTGTTAACCTTGACTGGCTAAAGAAGTATTTTGTCTAAAGCAAAGGGTAAAAGGAAAAGTAAAAATTAAATGAAAAGTCTGGTGAGCTGAAAACCTACATAGGCGGTTCATGTAAAATTAAGGCTAAAGAAAAATACTTGCTCGATGAGTTGAAAATCCACTTGGATGATTCATGTAAAAGTTAGAACTCTTAAAACCAAAAGGAGAGGGTTTAAAAAGTTGATAAAGAAATCTTGCATAAGACTGGTCAATAACAGGGGTTAAGTCTGATGCATATCGGGAAGCTTCTATGTTAGTTTTAACATTTTTCATGCAAATGTTTTAATCTCATTAATGTAAATGAAACACATATTCATAGACTTAGCCATAAGTAATACTAGTTTCAAATACAAAGCATTATCACTCTCTGTTACATGCAATCTTGTTGCCTAATAGTTTCTTATAGTATAGAATCTAGGTGTGGTGCAGCACCCATAGCTTATACTTCTCTTTGGTGGCAAACCCAGCTTCAGGAATTGCTACCAAGATAATCCTATGGTGGGATAGGTTTTCTCCACATGCTTTAAGAAGCAGAACACCAATCGCCCTCCCTCAAACCCTGTCAACTGAGGGATAACTTATCTATGGCCGTACTGATAACAGATTCTAGCAGGACTGTAGTGTATGCAATGCCTAATTCCCAACAGTGGAATGCAATCTGTGTAAGTCCTCATAGTCACATGTTGTATGCACCACCAAGGGCAGGTCCACCTGATCTCACTCTCGAGCTTGGTTCCCATCCACTCAGTTTAGCCATGGAGTGTCAACGTCTTTGCCTCATTAAAGGTGTAATCTCTCTACATATGGATATAAAGTAGATATTTTTGTAGGTCACCCACTGGTGGTGCTAAGATCCTAAGCCTCTTCTGAAGCCAAATCTATAACAAAACAAAATCAATAGCTCGATGAGTCAAAAACCTGGCAAAAGGTGACTCATGCAAAAATTAAGGCAAAACACAGCTGTTCTAAGTTGAAAACTTACAAAGGTGGCTTAAAATTCTTACTTGGAGTATAAGCAGACTACCACTGAAGTGCCCAGACTGACCCCGCTTCACTCTGCCCAACCCGAGGATCATCTCTACAACAATTATAGGAAAAGGAATCTGACCCCATATCATTTGGTCTATCATGAGCTATATCAGCAAATCTCCATGGCCAGATGGATCGACGAATAGGAATTGTGCCAACAATATCAATTCTTCTACCCTCAACCATGAGAAAGTATCCACAGGTTTATAGCTACATAGTTGAAAAACAGCAGTAAGGTCCACATAGCCGTCTGTAGTGAAAAGCAACCTCACCTCAATTGGGCTAACATCAAAAGCTTTAATCAGGTATGGTAATGCCTCTCTAGTTGGCACAAGCACTATTAACATCACCGTCATGTTACAAGTAACTCTGAGGATAGCAGCAAACTCCTCATACATTGGACACAGCTCTACATGTCCGAACAGGAAAATAAGGGCCACCAGATCCCATAATTGCACTATAGTATGCAGGAAAGCATTGTTGATCAAGACTTGCTAAAAGGTCCTCAAATACTGGAGTTCAATCCTACTTAGTCGATTCCACTCATTGTTGCCCCAATGGTGAGAAAGGGTACAAAAGGTAGATAGTGATTGTTGAGTCATTGTTTATTTAGTTTTTGCACATAAGAATGAACAAATTATGTTTTGACAATAAAGCATAAAGCATGAGATATTTATAGTAGCAAGCAATTTTAGGTTTCACTAATAAATCTAAAAGATAAAAAGTTTAAGGTTTTGACTATTTTCAAAGATTGTACACTACAGCCCGAGTGTACTAGGCCCACGTGCTAGACTGTATTAATTCCAGCTTGCTATTTTAATACAGAAACTATAAAGTTTTGACATCATGCACATGGCAATTGGACATTGTATTTCCTCAAAGCATCATCATCGCCTAATTAATCCTCATCTGGGCTAGGACTATCTAGAACCTTGATATTGTAACGCTCTAAATGCACCGTAAGTTGGGCAATCTCTCTACCCATCTGCTCAGTCATCCGAGCATAGTGATTTCGCTCCTCATACTCTAAGTGCCTACTTGTCTGCATTAGCATAAAGGCATATAATTCATGCATCCATGCATTACCATTATGCACATAATTATAACAGGTACTTACCTGGGTACCTAACATCTCAGAATAATGATAACAATGCAGTCCTATTAAAAGCCTTGTAGTATCATCCATGGTATCTTGGGGTACCTACATAAGTCAAACATATGTAAAGATGCTAAAGTCAAGGGTGTACAAATCATAAATACTGATGTGAGTGATGTTCGGTGGGTCAAACTCTATCTCATCCCTTACCAGCATTGGGAAGGAGGTCTCATAAGGATGACCAGTCTTGTCATAAGTATACATCAATGGATTCTGTAGCCATATCAATTGACCCTCAACAAATTCTGAAGGATGCTCATACCCAGGAGGTACATCCAAGGTACCATCATGAGATCGCACCAGGTCTATCTCTGCTCCCATGAATATCAAGTCTGACTCCGGACTCACTAACTCTATCATACTAGCCTCTAGATATGGAAAGCTCCACATGTCCCAGTAGCCTCATCTGGATGAAAGTGGGGTAGTCTACTGGTAACTCAGATAGGCACTCTCACCCGGGAATGCCAGTCAATGTAGCAATCACCTTTCAATCTGTATTAGTACAAGATACCCAGAACATCACACGTGGTGGTGCAATAGGCTCCACATGGCCCTCTGTCCCCAGCTGCCAATCAATGACACGCTCACCCAAATATAAGAGTATGCCCTCAAGATTCTCCAATAACATATGGCGCTCATCTTGGCTGGTAGAACTAGTCAAGTATTCCGGTCTTGGAAACATATTACTCCAAGGGTAGGGGCGCACCTATCTAGATAAATAGACAAATAGATGTCTACTCAAGTCTTTCTTAAACTAATTCAATTCAGTTTAATACTAATTAAATTGCTTCTTTCTTACCTCATCCCAAGTCAAATCATTGAGATGCTCTCTCAATTCATCCATCGTGTAACCGAGCCTCCAACGTGGTACACTCCACGCTTGCATACAGGGAAAGCCAAGTAGTACTCCCTATGGGATCTCAGACTCCTATAATAGCCTAAATTCATACGCCATGATATGCAAGATCAACACATACAATCAATAAAGACTCAATCAAACACCAGTATCATAATCAATAGAATTCTGCTTACCTCAATAACATGCTAATAACCAATGAAACAATCTCTGTATTGCCTGCTACAGAGATCCAACCCCTGCATCAAATGTGCCAGATCAGTGCTGCCCCAATCTAATCTCCCGATGGCATCCAAATTACAGAGAGCCCATAGCACACATATGTAGACGTTATTCCTAGTGTCATTGAACAGAGTACAACCTAACACATACAATAGAAAGCTATGGGTATACTGATCTACAGAGATTGTCTTGCTAAGTGTCTCTGCCAGCAATGACTCCTAAAGACAGACATATGATATGCTATGTCCACCCCTCACATTGGGTGACATGCCTAACAGATCGAAGATCGTGTTATACGACCAACGCAGTGATGTCAGTCTGGTATCAAACTGGATAGGCGGTCCTGCTCATTCCAACCCAGTGATCCTAACAAAGATCCCCAGAGTGATAGCAATCTCTCTCACTTTCAAGTGAAAAGTATGAGTGGAATCCATTCATCGCTCAATCATAGTAGTGATGAAAAATCTGTTATATCTCTTATCCACTCCTGTGAAGCAAGAAATATATGGGCATAAATAGCTTTGGTCCACTCTGGCGCGGATCTCTTGAGGTAGTTGGGAGTACCATTTATGTATTCCTCGAATACTGCTAGTTCCAATGACAGTCTGCTCCCTCTACAAATTATAGAATTTAGGTTAGCTTTCAGACTAAATTATAGAATATATATAGTATTTTCAAAGGTTTGGAACTCCTCCCTCAACCCTAAAACTCACCCATTCATGCTTATGAAGCAATAAGACATATAATTCTCTGATAAATTGTTGAAAAATGGCTGACTTAGCCTATTTTCTATTGCTATGTACACAGCACATAACCCTATGTATGCCACACATAGGCTATGTGTGGCGTACATAGTGCTATGTACATAGTACATAGTAAGGCCCATTTTGAAAAACCCCAGTTTTCATCGAAATGCCTCGACAAATGCATTCAAACCTAAGCCTAGCACTAGCCTAGCACCTAATTCAAATCCAACATTGGCCTAAACATGATGAAAACATGCCTAAACTTAAATTCTAGAAAAATCATAAAATTGAGCTGACATAAAAAAATCACCTTCTCGAGAGGAGCTCGAGACTTGTAGGAGTCTATAGCAAATGTCTCTGCAATTATATCATCAAAACAAGCCTTGAAGTAAGCATCATGAGTCATATTCTTGGTTAAGGAGTAGCTTGGGATTGATTCCCGGGGGGTCGGTTGCATTCTAATTTCGACCATTCTGAATTTTTCATCAGTTGCATCTCCAAAACGAAGAGTTTTGGGTATTCAGAGTTGAGAGAAAATCAATTTAGAGGGAGGAAACAAAATGATTTTTTAGATGGAAGTCTTAAAATTTAAAATTTCAAAGCTACATGTGCAGCAAGTAGCATGATGCGCTCCGCATGTAGCAAATTTTGCTAACATGCACCGGCCTCTGTGGGGACTTTCTAACATCTACCTTGGTCCCACTAAGATGCAAACATGGAATTAGGCCTCTCACAAAAATTTTAAAATTTTTGGAGGTCATTTGCTCTATCAAGCTTAATTTTCACGACCCACAACGTCTGAAATATCCAAAAAATCAATCAGAATGCAGCAAACTGATACTCAAAAATTCAGGTATTTTTCCTAGACCATTTAAATCCCAATTTCACTAATAAATTACTTTTCTAGGTCTAGCATAGATAGAAAATTGATATAACAGACGATCAAAATCATTCAAATCTTTGACTTTTGGTCAAGCCGTTGACCAGACAATGTTGCATTCCAACAGAGGATCTCAAATATAGACTTTGGAGATATTTGACACTTATTTGATGGTACGAGAATTGATTTGACGGTTGATCACTCTAACCTAGCAGGCGATCACCTTTGGTTCTGCAGTTAACCATTCGATCTAGCAGAGATCACATAATCAAGCCTTTGATTCCTAAACCCTAGCAATAGGCATCTGAATGTTGATATCAGATGATTTTGAGCCTCACAGTAAAGCCATCAATCTTCAGTGACCATTGATCAGCCTTAATTGTTTAGCTTGAATGTCGGGCTCCCAATGACTAGATTGGGATTATTATTGGTTAAAACCATCGACCAAAAAATGTTGACCCCGGTAAAGGATCCCAAATGCCATTTTAGAGATATTTGACATTTATTAGATGGTGTGAGCATTGACCCAACAGACGGTCACCCAAGTCCTGCAGTTGACCACTCGATCTAGTAGTGACCGTAGAATCATGCCCTTGATTCCTAAGCACTAGCAGTAGGCATCTAAACGCTGACATCATATGAGTTTAAACCTCACAGCAAAGCCATCGGTCTCACCAAAGACCACAGATCAACATTGATCCTCCAGCTTGAGCACTGGGCTCCCAATGGTAGAGTTGGGATGCAAGCCTCAGCATGAGCACCAGATCAGTATTGATCACCCAGCCCAAGCATCAAGCTCCTAGTTGCATAATTAAATTACAAGCCTCAACATGAGCACTTTGTAAGTCTCAACGTGAGCACTGTACAAGCCTCAACGCAAGCACTCTACAAGCCTCAATGCGAGCATTCTGCAAGCCTCAGTATGAGAACCTTGCAAGCCTTAGCACAAGCACCCTGTAAGCCTCAGCACAAGCATCGCGTAAACCTCAACATGAGCATCAGACCTCGATACGGGCATCGATCAGGTACATTTCTTACTTTCGATGAGAAGTCATGTTATGATCAGATCCTATTTTAACAACTTACGCATGTGTTGCCTTAAAATGGTCCTGATCAGGGGGCAAACTATTGACCCTGACTTCTCACCTCTGCACTGCAATTTTAGATTTTTGTCGATTTGGCTTGGTACATGTCCCTGATATCGACCCCGGTTTACATACATGCCTTTTAACTTCCTCTAAGTGTTTTAGGCATGTGGAGCATGTTACATTTCGCTCATGGAAGGTGGAGCGCATAGCATGCAAAACGCAACATGCTGAGCACATAGCATTATGCGCGTAGCATGTAGCGAGAAAAGACATTTGGTAGGGCTCACTTTTTAGGCCAAATCTAATGTGCTCCACATAGCATAACGTCTTAGAATGTCAAATAATACTTATTTGACATATGGAGCGCATCCCATTTCACTCATACAAGACGAAGTGCATAGCATGCGAAATACTATATATGTAGCATGTAGCACTATGTGCTACGTATATAGCGAAAAAAGACGTTTGGTCAGGAGCCTTCTCGGGACTAAATCTAAGATGCGCCATGTTACATAATGTCTTAGAACATAAAATTACTCTTGTTGGATATAGGGCTCACATCCCGATGCAATCACAGAAGGTATTTTAAAAGCTTTCTATATGAGATCCATTTTATTTATTTATTAATAACATAACTCTCATAGGCTATTAAATGGTATGATATAAGGCTTAGTATAATGCACATGAGAACTTTGACTAAAATTTTAATCCAAGTGGATTCCTAATACCCTTTGTTTTAAGACTTCTACCTAGTCTTTTAAACATTATGATAACGTTTAATTGTTACATGATTCTCTCATCTTTTCCTCTACTTCACATCTTCTTCTCACCATTATTTCTATTTTTCCTTCCCATAATTTCATATTCAATTTCATTTCTTTTCTTATAAATATCATACTATGAATACAAAGAAAGGATCATATGCTTATGCTAATCTTTTATTCTCTTTACTTGCTTACTAGCTACATATAAGTTTAGTGTTCCTAGTTCCTAGTTCCTACTTTCATGTGGAAGATAGTGATTATATCATATCTATAGTTATTATTTTAGTTAAATCTTCTTTTTTTATTAACACTTATCATCTTATGGTTCTTTCCTTCTTGAATCATCATGAGAACTTTTGACATAGTCTTCATAATCAACATAAAACTATCTTGACATGTAGTCCTATAGAATCATCAATAACTAATGAAATCAAGTTTTAATACCTTTGTTAGAAAAAAATACCACATAATATTAAAGTTAATTATCAATATTATTAATTAGGATCAAACATGCAAAAATAATAAAAATTATATACAAAAAATACCAAAATTTATATGATTTGATAAAAAAAATATCTACATGCCCAAGAAGATATTAATTCTTCATTATATGAAAATAATTAAACACATTTAAATTTAACTCAATCTTTTGATCTTTAACATTAACGTTTTTATATAATAACATTGATAATTAGATATACCTTAATTTAATTATATATTCATAATTAGAATTAGTCATTTCTATCATTTTTATACAAAATATCAATATTCTTAAATCCAAAGAATTTTCTACAAATTTTAAACCAATATTAATGTACTAATATATTTATCTGTCGATTTCCCTTTAAATCACTACTTGTAATTATAAGCTGTTATCTATTTTAAGGGGTAAATGTGTGTGTGTGTGTGTGTGTATATATATATATATATATATATAAGTTTATATATTCCTCCAATTGGTCAGTGACTTCACCCATAATAATTTCTTTGATATTTTTATCTAATATGTTTCTTGTTATGAACTGTGAGATTTGATATATTAAATATTAAAGAAATTATAATATAAATTGGCATTAATTGTCGTCTTTTTGATTGAATTGTTACTTATCTAAACGATTTGGTGGGAGACATGAATATATAATAAAATAATCTAATGGTAATGTGCATACCAAAGCATGATTACAATGGGAAATAAACTAGCTCCCCAACCACACAACCAATTTCGCCACGTGGATTTTGTATCATCAAACAACTACTATTTATTTATTAATTCCTGTTGTGTTGTTGTCTTCTCTTTCATCAAAATATATATATATATATATATATAATATTGCACGTTTGTATAAAATAAAATAAAATCTTTTCTCATACTAATAATGTAGTTTAGAGGCTCTTACATAATAATAGAGTTCCTTAATCAATATTGCATTTTAATATTATTTATTTAATATATATTTATATTATTTTTTATAATTTTTAAAATATTGTTTAGTTATAATAAAATATTACATATCATTTAAAATTTTATAATAACAATAATTTTAATTCTAATAAATTTTATTATTATGTAAATCATTTTTATAATAAGATTTTCATCATCTTAAAATTTTATTATTATACTTATTATATAAAATATTATTATACAAAGTTTAAATAAAATTTATTATTATACATGTAATTTTTATAAAAAGATTTTTACCATCTTAAAATTTTATTATTTTAAATATTATTTAAAATTCTATTATAAATGTTTGTAGTTATTTGAAATAAAATTTATAATAACTTACATAAAAACTTATCCTTTAATTAATTTTCTTACAATAACATACATTAATATTTTTATACTATCTTAATTTTATTTTATATTATATTCATGATATTTTATATTTATACTATTATTAATTAATTAATTACATTTAAATATAAAATTTAGAAATAATTAAATAAATATTATCATTCATAATATAAAACAAAAAATACTTGATCATATATATAATATAATACAATTTTATATTTTAATTTAAATATATAATTTTTTTTCAATTTAGAAATTTAATAGAAAATAAAATATTTTAATTGATTATTCTTTCTTAATAAATATATAGTTAAAGAACACATGATACATAAATATGATACATTATTAATTATATTTTATTTTTTATAAAAAAATTAATGTATTTTCTAGTATCTATTAATAATATTAATTTAATAATAAAAAACTTAATATTTTATTTAAACTCAAATTGATATAATTAGATAATTTAAGTATGTATTAGTCTTTGTTTTAAAACTATTAGGTAAATGTTGTTAGACCCTAGGTTTTGAATGTTGTATCATGTGTGAGTCAATTTAAGTTATTTGCAATTTTCTAAGTATTTTTTGTACTTGGTACGGGCGTACCACTCTTGGTACGGGCGTACCAACTGTTGTATGTGAAGTGGTACAACCACACGGCT